>CAOJBK010234501.1:0-12129 GCA_948294925.1 Codiaeum variegatum
GGTAAATAATAGATTTATCAGCTAATTCAATTATGAGATGTGTTTATTTAGGTTCTCCTAAACCTAAGGCCTTAAAAACTTTTAGGGGCATTAAACTAACACTTGCACCAAAATCAGCTAATGCTTTCTCAATATTTTAACAACCTAAGAGATAAGGAAAAGTAAAACTTCCTAGATATTTAAGCTTTTGAGGTAGTTTAGTAATATTGCAAAACTTTCTTCATATAATTACATAATAGACACCTCCTCTAACTTCTGTTTCTTCTCATGCAACCCCTCCTATATTGTCATGTACTTAGGCATCTTCATCAAAGATCTAACAACAGGAATATTTATATGTAATTACTTAAAAAGATCAAGAATCTTACCTAGCTGGGTGTCCAACTGATTTTTCATTAGACATGCTAGAAACAGAGCAGAAGGTGTATACTTTAATAGCTAAAGTTTTGGATCTATATACTCCTCCTTCTTATCAACAAACTTTTCTACTTGATTAACCTCAACTTCTGCAACTTTAGCCTCAGCCATTACCTCTTCCTTCTCATCATGATCCATTCCAATAACAAAAATAGCTTTAGCTTGCTCAGGTTGGCCAGGCAGCCTACCTCTTTAGTTTACTTATAGTTGAGTTTCTACTTGACCAACTTGAGTTTCAATTCTCATTATCGATGCCTCAAGTGAATCCAATCTTCTATTTGTGGCCTCTTGAGCTTAAGTACTATCTTGAATAAAGGCATCCAAGATTGTATCTAAAGTAGATAACCTTTGTCCAAAGTTATTAGACTCACTTTGGTGTTGTTGTTGAATTTTTTATGGTTGATTATTGTTCCTCCAACCAAAATTGGGATGATTTCTCCAACCCATATTATATGTATTGGAATAAGGATTATTTTGAACCCTTGGTTGGAATTCATCTAAAACTTGAGCTTCCTCTAACTCACATGAAACAAGATCAAAATTAGAAGGATAAACATTCACTCTAGGACCATAGATACCACATACCCCACACACTTGTTAAATTAGAGAAAATGAATTTCCATTTCTTTTTAGCATCTCAACTTGACGAATAAGCCCAGTTATTTATGTTAGCATGTCTTTACTATGTGAAACTTCATGTATAATGGCTCACCTACCCCTCACACTCTTTTGCTAGGAATTAGTTCCAAGCGTCTCAAATAATTGAAAAGCCTCATCATGGGTAACCTCACTCATGGAACCTCTAGCTACGTTATCAAATATCCCTTGGTTATGATAAGTAAGCCCATCATAAAAGAACTAACTTAGTAATTGTAAAGGATTGTGATGATGTGGGCATTAAACTTGCAGCATCTTAAAATGTTCTCATGGCTCATAGAAGGGCTCTCCCTCCATCTAAGTGAAAGTGATGATCTTTGTATGCATATCAGCAATTTTTTGGTAGGAATAGAACTTTTGCATAAACTTATTATAAACCTCTTCCCACGTTGTCAAAGAATCAGAAGGCAAAGTCATTACCCATGTTTTAGCAACATCTTCCAAAGTATAAGGGAAATTCCTTATTCTCTATTGATTCTCGTTTAGTCCTTGAAGTGGAATGGTCTAATTACCAAATAGAAACCCCTAATGAAATTAAGAGGGTCCTCATTGGCCATCCCATGAAACGACGGTAGCATATTATAGTGAATAAATTGCAGTTCATAATTCCTTGTTGTCGTATCCATGCAGATGCAAGAAGTAGTTGTACCAATTACCAGCTTAGCAAACTCTTTCATAAATCTCCTCTCCTCATCCATGATTCTAGGTAGATCATAAATTTCTAGTGGGTTCTCTGTGGTGTCTCTATTCTCCAATCCTATACTATGCACATTATAAAAAACAAAAGGACAAGTTCTCCTTCAAGAGACCTTCTCTCGAGCATAAAATGTGGAAAATAAAATAAAATAAAAATAGTAAACTAAAAGCTAAATAAAGAAACAAAATAATAACGCCTAGAAAAGTTCACTTTTAAAGAGTCCTCGACAATGGTGCCAAAAACTTGTTTGCCTCAAAATATACTAACAAATAGCTACCGCAAGTATACATGCTATCGTAGCTTAGGATGAGAACTCAAGGTTATACTCTCAAGGACCAATTATTATGGTTTGTTAGGATTTATTAATTTATTTCCTAAAGCGCAAGTAAAAGTAAAAGAAGATTTGGTTTTGATTTGAAAAGTAAATAAACAATTAAATAAAAAAGTAAGAAAATAATGAATATGAGAATGCAATGATATGAACAATGTCTAGAGAAATTAACAATCCATAGTCTATCCTTTATGATTTTAAACTATTAATTTTATTAATTAAGTTTAACTATCCAATGTTCAATAAATCATTTACCTAGAGCTTACCCTAGTCTCGCTATCGCATTCATAAATGTAATATAGAGAAAATATGCATTAATCAAAGGATTTAAGACTAAAACTTATGAACCCAGTTCATTTTAGAATCTCAATTGAATAATTCCAAGTTTAGACTTCCACTCTCGCTCCATCATCCCAACCCTAATTAAACTAATCTGTGATCAAACAATTGTTTATAATCGTTAAATCAATTCAATCAAACAAAAGTTAAACCTAATAATGGAATTGACAACAATTTATCATATCAAGACTATTTTATGCTTCAATCACTAGACAAAAACAAATTTAGTTCATGACTGATTTAGAAATCAACAAATTCACAATAATTCTTAGAGAAATCATGTTTAATACCCTTAATGCAAAGAAAACATAGAATTAAAGAAATTAAGTTAAGAATAAACCTCAATTAAAAGTAGAAAATCCCAATCTCCTTGGAGAAATTCAACTTCAATTTTTAATAAGAACTAAATTGATGAAAAACTAAAGAAAATAATGGGAAAATAATGAAAACAAATCTTTGTTTAATACGACTGAGAATCTCCTCTTAGCACTTCCCAATCTCCTTCAAAATCAAGTTTTAAAACCCTTTATATAATGTATCATTGAGGGTTAAGGCAAAACTTTGAGTAGGGAACCTCTTAAAATATCCTAAAAGTTTCTAAATTGAGTTGGATAAGAATTCTAATCAAAATAGGAAATAGATTACTTAAAACTCATACTAAAAATTGAACTTGTAAAAATGTTTGGATTGTAGGATGATTGTGGATCAGAAAATGATAGAATTAGACTTTATGATTCAAATAATAGTTTGGAATTAGACTTTCTCTTAGCTTTTCAACAGTACCTTATGCACCTCAATTGGACATTTGTAGCTCAGGTTATGCTCAAAATACTAAAACATGCTAAAGCTATCAGATTTCTGTTGTGACGTACGACCAGTGCATTACCTCGTGCCACTTATTATTTCTCATGATTTCAGGCTCAATTCTTTATAAAAAAGGACACGAGTCGCCACATGGCCTCGTGGTGGATCCACATGGCCCATACCATCTAAAAATGCTTCAAAACTCTCCAAAAACACTTCAAATCTTGCTCCATGTAATTCTACTTGATCAGGAACTCCATCTTTCGATCAAATAATTTTGTTTTTTTCATAAATTCCTGATTTATCTAAAAAACAGTCAACAAACACATTAAAATCAATTTTTGGGTAAAATAGACTCAAATGTTATGATAAAATATATAAAATTATGAACAAAATAACATCCATATAAAATTTCATATCATTTAGAGTTAGGGGTAGAAAGATATAAATTTTTAAATTTTAATAACTTTTCTATAAAATTGTAAAAGTTCAAGGGTTAAATTTGTAAATTCTAGAAAAATTACCTACTTTCTAGGAGTGTGAACTCTTTTTTTTGCGCCCATATTAACCATCCTTCCATAAAAAGTTCAATAGATCCAAAAATTCTTAAATGGAACTCAAACAGGCCTAAAAACTCAGAAAAACACAGAAAATCGGTGAGCTACCACATCAATATGTGGTACTTGCTTGCCCACGCAATGCCTGCAGGCCTTTGCGAGCCTTATACCTATTTTTAAAGTTTTCGAAGCTTATTAATTGACCCCTCTGACACCATTTTCACTAATTTTTTCATACACCAAAGGTACATTGAAACTCATTTTAAGACTAGTTTTCATTGTGATTCAATTTTTCGTAAAATTCATTTTACTTTCCATTTACTTTAAATAGTGGAGACTAGTTAATGATTTATAAAATTTCTTGTACCGCCTGTTTTGAGATCATGAAGAGCAAATGTATTGTATTCCGAACTCAACTGCATATGTGTTTTTAAATATTATTTTGGAATTGATTCTAACTAACTATTGAAAATTATTTTTTCAAAAATCTAAACTGAAATAATTCCTCACGTGGTTAATAATTTTTCCTAAAATCGATTAGCATCTAAATCCACCAATTTTTCAAAACCAAATCCATTTTCGTGAAAAGGGAGAATTGTGTGGAGTTTGATTCCCACTCCATGGATATGCATGCATGCCCATGTCTTTTAGGGATGAAACTCCATAAAATATTTTATTTTTATTTTTCCTACGCATTTTTCTTTTATTTTTCTATCATTTATTTATTTTTCCTTCCTTTTTTTCCTTATCGATTTTGCATTCTATGTCATTGTTTTTGTATTACTCTTTTTGTTCGAGTTTTGTTCAACTAATTATTATAAATTTGATTTTGATTTATTTTTTGAATAAAAAAAGGAATGTGTACCCTTCCTATTACCCCAATGGCTAAAGAAGAGAGCCCTTCTATTATATGATTTTTATTTTATTTATCATTTATATTTTTTCTTTCACTTGCTTATTTGTTTATATTTGCATTTATTCTATTTATTTGGGGATGTGTGCTCTCTTATTATTTTAATGGTAAGAGCATGGACCCATTTATCATCTCTTGCAATTTTCTTCACTTATCACTTTCCTTTTACCACTTTATACTTTGTTATTTACATTCATAGTATATTATGTTATGTATCACTCAATATTATAGTATATAAATGTTTATGTATCATTCAATATCCTATTTATGCATAAAGAAAACTTATTGTAGTCAAATCCTTATTGATTTAGAGAAAAGGTTAGAAAATACTTTTCTAAAATGAGTTTTCTAAACCAAAATCATAGTCTCCTTATCCACCATTTGGTTCAAGGTCTGCGCTTTTCCATTTGGCATGATTTTGTAGTCAACTAAAATAAGGTTTTCTTAACTCATCTTAAAATAAAATATTTTCTAAAAGTTAAGTGGCAACTCACACATACACATTCAGTACCTTAATGGACCCAAAAATGATTCTTCCAATGTGAGACTTGAATCGGAGCATGCATAATCCTTCCATCTATGGTTGATTTCCTTAAGCTTACATTAAGGCACGTCTCACACTCGAGCGAGACCTTACAACTGGTGAGTTTATTGGGGACAAATTAAATTTTCAAAATTAAAAGTGGACTATATTTGGTGAACAAAATTGCTTCTGGCTTAAAATTAATATGGAATAGGTTTCGTACTTCACTTTCACATGTGTTTTGTTCTTATTTTTACATATTTCCCTTGAACATTTAAGTTTATTTTTACCCAAAAATTACATTTGATGTGTTTGTTAAGTACTTTTTAGAGAAAGTCAGGAAATTGTGAAAAAAAAATGGAGTTATTTGATCGAAAGATTATGTTCCTGAGCGAGTGAATACACTTAGAGCAACTTTTGGAGTGTTTTAGAAGATTTTAAGATGGCACGAGTCATGCCAATGGCCTCCTAGGCCATGCCAAATGTATTTAGGGTCGTGTCAGCTATTGTTTTAAAGGGATTAAAGAGATTATAAATGGCACGGGTCATGCAAACCACCTTAGGGTCATGCGGTGGCTCATGCATCATATTATGAAAAGAGGGTTTGGAATTGCATTACACATAAATCGACATGGGGCCATGCATCTAAGGAATGGGGCCATGCACCTTACTGGATGATCAAAATTCTCCCTAAGCAGAGAAATAGAAATATGCATAGGGCATATCACGATCCTCACGGGCCCGTGCGTGCATTAAAGGGAGTCATGCCGACCTTCTGAGCCAATATAGAAAAAGGATTCTTATCACTATTTGGACATCCTAAACCCTATTTTTCATTGTATGAGGAGTGCTATTGATGTATTCAACATAGAGAGTTCGTTTGAGTAGTTCTAAGCAAGTTCCTTGAGAAAATTAGTTTAGAATAACTTTAGATTGACTTTGAGTGATTGTTTCATTAGTTTTTCATTATTTTTATTGTTCTTCATCAACTTAGTTTGTGTTAAAGATTGAAGTTGAATTGTTTCTAAGGATATTGGGATTTTTTTGCACTTTAATTGAAGTTTCTTTTCCTAACTTAATTGCTTTAATTCTTTTGAGTTATTTTTGCATTAAGGAGATTAATCACGATTTCTCTTAGAATTATTGTTGAGAATTGAATCAGTCCTGAATTAAATTTACTGTTGTCTAAATATTGAAGTATGAAATAGTGTTTATATGATTAATTGCTGGTAATTTATTGATTGGGTTAAATTTTTACTTGATTAAATTGAAATTAATTCTCATAACTAGTTTCTTAACCACCAATTAGTTAAATTAGGGGTTAGGCAATGGAGCGAGAGTGGTAGTCTGAATCTAGAACTATTCAATTGAGATTCTAAAATGAATTAGAAATATAAGTTTTGGTCTTAACTCCTTTGATTGATGCATGTTTTCTTTAGATTACTTCTATGAATGTGATAACTCATAGAATAAGTTATAATTGAATGATTGCATTAAGAATTAGAGAGATAAACCTAATTAATTGAGTTAATAGTACAAAATCATAAAAGATAGACTATAGATTGTCAATTTCTCTAGACTTGTTCATATCATTGCATACTCATTAACTTTATTAATTGCTTGTTTAAATAACTCTCTTTTCAAAACAAAACTTTAAATTTCTTTCTACTTTTACTTGAAACTTAGAAACAAAATAATAAAGCTAAACAAACTTCTAATTCTTAGGAGATATGGCCTTGGTTCTCATCATGTGCTACAATAGTTCGTATTCTTGCGATCGCTATTTGTTAGTATATTTTGAGGTGAACCACACGCTCATCTATTTCTAGGCAAATAAGGATTGAAAGTAGCATCGAGTGAGCTTCCCTCTTTGGGATTGCTTTCTCGATAGAAAAATCATCTAACCTAAGGCATATCCACTAATCCTATTAGTTTGGAAAATGAGGTTACATGTATCCATTAAACCCACATGAATCTCTTCGATTCACATGTGGTTAGATATATCGCATCTCTAGTTACCGGGTAATGGTAAAACCAACAAAATCATATGTACTTACCACTAATACCTTCCCTTAAGACTCCATGTACCACACTGCCATAAACGTTGTTGATCAGCCCACTAATTTAGTTGATCTCTTGGCCAATTTTATGAAAAATTAAGATGAGAAGTTAGAATCCTTAAGGGAGACCATTTTAGGGAATGTCCAAAAAATGATGGCTGCTAACACTCAACCAACTCATTAGGCCTCTACATCTACTAATACTAAAAAAGGAAAAGAGTTTAAGCTTTAAATCATTCCCTCACTAGTTACACTATTTGACTCTACTGTAATCATTCCTACTGTCGCATCAAAGGATTTTATCCCAAGGATGACTTAAGAACACCCCTCTATTGAAAACTATGGTGGAGAAATTCTCAAACCCATAAAAAAAATATATGGTTGATGTGGAGTCCCTCAGCTTGTTCCAAAATGCAAGGCTAACCTCAAGTTTTAAATGCCTCATATTGAGAAATTTGATGGCACCACTTGTCCCGAAAATTCATCTCAAAATTTATGATGGTGCCCTTCAACCTTTTGGGGAGGATGGAAAGCTCTTAGCTCAGCTATTCCAATAATTACTTTTTGATTTTGCAATTAGATGGTTCATTGACTTGGTTGATTCTTAAAAGTGGACATAGGAATCCATCTATAATATCTTTGTGAAATAATAACATTATAACATCAAGGTGGATATGATAAGAAGGGACCTCAAGACTACAAAGTAGAGTCAAAGAGAAACCTTTTCCTTATTCCTAAAGAGGAGGAGGAAGAAAGCCTTACAAATGATAAGTAAAATAATAGAATCTAAACAAATTGATATGGTTATGAAAATATTACTTCTTGTGCAACAAGACTGACTTATCATGCGATACTTGGATGACTGCAAGGCCTTGCTTAATTCTTCCTCCCACATCGAAGATAGAATTAATGTTGGACACATCAAAGATGAATCTCAAACTTCTTCATCAAGATTCAAGAAACTTATCCACTAAGGAAATGTAATCCAAAAGGATGTTGAAGTCAATTCCATCTCTGTTTGAAAGCTGATCCAGATAGAGAGAGGGAAGTTTTCTAATTTAGGAAGGATTCCTTTGAATGCCATCTATAAAAGATATTTGGAAGCTGGTGGCATTACAAATTTATACCCAAGACCTGTTCTGAAACCACAACCTAAAAAGGATAATCCTAATGAAAGATGTGACTGCCACTAAGACAAAATTTATGCATGCAAGGCCCTTATGCACCGAATTCAAAATCTCATTAGTTTAAGCGAGCTTCTTCAAGTAGCTTCATTGCTAAAAATCAACACTAAACCTTTTCATGATCATACTATGAATGTTATTCTAGTGGATTTTAAATAAGGTGACTCAATACTTCTCATCCAACCTATTTTTTAAACCGTATTACAAAATCATTCATATTTTAGGGATGACCTATCCTCCTAAGGGACGTCTATCCTTAATGATTTCTATTATGGGTTAGACTTAGCCAACATGAGTATACAAACTAATGTAATCACTCATTGTGGTAGAATTGGTCAAACAACTATTCAGCTACCCAATTTAATCATACACTAGTTCCATCCATGATCACTTCTAAACTTGAAAAGGATTCCATTTTAAAGCAATTAAAGAAAACCCAAGCCAACATTTTCATCTAGAGTTTGATAATGTCATCATATCCTCATTTACAAGCTCTTTGTAAGGCATTGGGCTAACTCAAAGCTCCAACCAACATTCCTTCAGATACAATAGTGGCTTTAATTACTAGAAATATAAAGGGAATAACCATTGCATCTATAAATGATGAGATCCCACCTAAAGGGCCTTATAATGATGCTCTATATATCACTGTAATTATAAGAGAAAAGATCATTCCTTTGGCCTATATTGATAATCAGTCTACTTTAAATGTGTGCCCACTTAAGGTGGCAAATTGTATGAATTTAGAAGTTACTGATTTTACTCTGTATGACTAGAGAATGAGTTCTTATGATAATTCTAAAAGGCATGTGCTTAGGGTGGAAACTCTAGTAGTCACCATCTATAAAATTCAAAATTCTTTTTCAAGTTATTGTTAATGATGTATGCCTTAGAGAAGTGTACACATTATGTAATTGTAATAATAAATCCTAAATGGCAATAAAATAAATAATTTCTATCGATGAAGTATTTGTTTGTATTTAAAATATATATAGTCCTTTAGTATTCTATAAAAGAATATATTCTCACATAGTTTGAGAGTTTGATTGACAGATTGCTTTTTACTATATACTTTGAAACTTATTCATGGTCATAGGTGTATTGATTGAGACATAAATGATCCAAAAAAGTCAATTACCTCTATTATTATCCAAGATAAGTATGATATACTTATTGGAATAAAAGTGGTAATTCTCACGCTATAGACATGTGATGCCATGATAATATATGAACTTCTCAAAAGATGAATAAGTTGAACAATGATGTTAGATAATGGATACATGAATTTTACCACTAGTCAATATCACATCATTTAGATAATTTTGTAAATAATCCTTAGACATGGGGTTTTATATTATCTAACATATTGGCGGTTACCATTTGTTACTGCTTGTATAATTATGCTAATTAAGCAAAAGTATATAGCATATGGTGGCCATAATCAGTGTATATAGAGAAAAGTGATCTTTGAAAAAGGATTTATTAACTTCAGTAAATAAGGATTGAATTCTATGGCTTCCAGTTGTTCTTAATAGTGCTAATCATTGGTAAAGGTGGATAAGGTTCAGTAGAAAAAGTTTCTAGTTGGAATCTAATTTATCAAGAATTATACCTAAGAAGTGGTCATATAATTGAAGCATATAAGGTTTGACTATTCCATGACCCTAGCTAAGATCGAAAATTCATAATGAAGGGATTTGAATGCAAATTAATTATATCAAAATGTCCATGCAATGTCTATGATGTCATCGGTGACATTCATTTATAATAAGATAGTCGTGATATATTATGTTAGGCATCACTCACAACTTATGGGACTAAGTGTGAAATGGGATTCCACACATTAGGAAGGAAAAGATTTTTCTTTATCACATTTCTAATTAGAATATGAACCTAGTAAGTCACACACCATAAAGAAATCATCGATGCAATGATATAAATTATATTAACAGTTAATTAAATTGTTTAATTAACTATTAATTAAATTAAACTTGTAATTAAATTTACAAAGATCTTAGCATGTCTTGAAGTTTAATTAATAAATGGATTATTTTAATTAAGTCATAATTTGTATGAGATATAAATGAGGATGACTAAATTGAAATATAGTTTTGGAGTAAATAATCAATAAGCTTGAGCATGAGATGTTCAGTACAATCCACATTGAATGTGCTGGTTAATTATTGTACAAATTTTTTACTAATGGAATCTTATAAATATTCTTATGAGATAAGGGTATATTTATCTTTGGTCTAGTTAGTTGGGAGCATAATTATGACACTAGTCACATTTCCCTACTAAGTCATAATTCTAAGAGTTAGAATATGTGACAGAACTTAAAGACTAATAAAAGATGAGGAAAGTGGAAGAGTCTCACATAAGACAATTCTTAACATAAAAATTCTTTAAAGAGTTTGAAAAACTTTCTCCATTCACATTTGGGAGGTTTTTAGATGTTAAAGTTGAACATTGGTAAAGATAAGGGTCACTATGGGCAGTGACCTGATTCTTTAACGTTGAATGTGAGTAGAGAACTTTCCTTCTAAGAGTTAGAAGTAAAAAAAAAAATACTTTCTACTATCAATAAATCAAAAAGAGAAAGGTAAGATCTTGAAGAAGCGTTCTTCATATCTTCATCTTCTTATTATGGTCTTTGAGAAAGGTTATGTTTGTTGGTAGAGAAAAGAAGTCCAAAATAACAAATCTTTAAAGGCTTAGAGGAGCTTGGACCAAAAGTTTAGGCAGCCAAAGAGATGAGATTCAAGCACATCATCAATTCAAGGGAGATCTTTCTTGGTGGAGCTTGGTGTGTTTCAAGTTAAAGGCTTCACACTTGGGGAGCTAAAGAAGAAGGAAGTGAGGTATTTGATACTAGCTTTCCATCATTTTTCTTGTATATGTATTAAACATTAATTGGTGATCATTCTTGATGGATTATGGTCCTACCACCATTTGGTTAAAGTAAAATTTTTAAAAAGTTAATCGATTTAAAAAAAATTTAAGAGTTTGAGTTTTTGCCTAAACCATTTTTGCCTAACGCTTCCACTATACCTCAGTACAACCATGGAAAACTCCCTTCAAGTGGTATCAAAGCCACCAAATTTATGTGTAAAATCATTGCATGGGTTATTTTGGAATTCTTGATTTAACTGGAAATTAGGATTCAAATGGGTTAATGGATGAAAGATAATGGATGATGATTCACTACTGAACGAATGTTTGTTTATAGCTTATTAGATAACTATTTGCTATCTACCTCTGATGAATAATTCTAGAACCTTTTAGAATTCAATGTCACCATATAAAAATACACAACACAGACTATATATCTACATCATTGTATGGAATTCCAGTGACATAATAAAAGCATTTTGCCATAGTTTTAGGTGTACATTATCCTAAAGAGTTTAGAATTTATTTTTCAATTAATGTAGTAAATTTTTGTGACTTGAATATGATTTTGAGTTATGGACATATTAATATGAGATATTTAAAATGGTTTTAGAAGTTTCCAAAAGGAAGAAATAACACATGAATAATTATGAGAGTTATATTTATGTTATATGTTAGTTGAGGCATGAATGGTTGATCATGGACTAGAACCATAATGTATGATTCTTATGTGACCATGTAATATTCTTTTATTA
>CAOJBK010234645.1:0-13517 GCA_948294925.1 Codiaeum variegatum
CTAAAATTTCTACTCCTCTCTTATCTTGAATCTCCAAATCAAACTTTACATGTTCCTGCACAAGACATCTTTCAAGGGGGTCCTTGAAAGCAACATCAGTAACATAATTGAGAGACCCAAGCTCACTCAGATTCTCATATGGGCCCTCATCATAAAAAACCAAAAGGTGTTTCCTGGCTTGAGTAACACTAAAAACCACTTTCTCCTCACCCACCCTTAAGGTAAGGGTACTTTCATGGACATCGATGATGGAACGAGCGGTATTTAGGAATGGTCTTCCTAGAATTAAAGAAATATTTGTGTCATCATCCATTTCTAGCACAATAAAATCAATTGGGAATATAAATTCCCCAACCTTGACTAACACATCCTCAACTATCCCTTTAAGAGAAATGACACATTTTCCTGCTAGTTGAATTGTCATTTGTGTTAGCTTTGGTTCCCCGATATCGAGCCTTTTAAAAACATGGTAAGGTATTACACTAATGCTAGCTCCTAAATCTGCCAATGCCTTCTTAATTCGAAGATTGCCAATGAAATAAGGACTTGTAATTTCTTTGGCAATCTTCTCTGAATTATTGCTGAATACTTCTCAGACAAATGCGCCATTGATACTTCTTCGAACTTTCTCTTATTAAAAATGAGCTCTTTCAAAAATTTTGCATATTTGGGCATTGGTGTGAGAGCTTCAACAAAAGGAATATTAATGTGAAGTTGCTTAAATAATTCAAGAAACTTACCAAATTGTGCATCCAAATGATCCTTCTAGAGTCATGCCAGATATGGTACTCTCGGCTTGTATTCCCTGACCGGTGTAGGCTCTTTTGGTAGGTCCTCTTACTTTCTTCCTTCTTGGTTCTCAACTTATACCTCATCATCGCGAGGTCCTTTATCCGCCTTTCCTTCTCTTTCTTCTTTCTCTTTTACTACTTCCTCCACCGCTCTACCGCTTCTCAAGTTGATAGCTTTCAACTCTCCTCTTTGATTCACTTCGGTGTTGCTAGGTAGAGTACCTGGCTCCCGCTCACTTAACAATTTAGCAAGTTGACCCAATTGGGTCTCCATTATCTGAAGTGAAGCTTGGGAATTCCTATTAATGACCTTCTATGCTTCCCATCTTTTGTAGATGTCTGGCATATAATCCTTGTGCAACCCAACTCCATTGCTCCCGCTCGGTGGAGAACTTGTTGATTCAATTGGGCTTTTGGCTGAAATCCAGGTGGAGGAGCCCTCTGTTCATTGTTGTTTCTCCAAGTAAATTTTGGATGATATCTCCATCCCAAAGTATAGGTGCTAGAATAAGGATTGTTACTTCCCCTTTGCATATTACCCATGTAGCTCACTTGCTCCTACCCACCATCTGAGTTGCTTGAATCATAAGAACCTAGCATATGACATTCGTGCATTTGGTGATCACCACCACAACACTCACACATCGAAACCTGTTGTTTCAAATTTCTCACATTCATTATATCAATCTTCTTGCTCCGAGCTTCAATTTGAGCTGTTATGGATGTGCTCTCATCCACAGAATGGGTACCTTGTGCCCTTGGCCTTGATTGATATCATGATTTGGCCAGCCACTGATAATAGGCTCTGTACATTTCTTTAATAAGTTCTCACACTTCTTCCGGTGTCTTAGAATCTAAAGACCCTTCTTCTGATGCTAAAAGAAGCTGTCTATTATTGTAGTTAAGACCATTATTGAAGTTCTCTATTTGCTGCCATAGCTCAAAACCATGATGTGGACACTTGAGGAGAAAATCATTAAATATTTCACATCCTTCATAAATTGACTCCCCTTTTAGTTTTAAAAAGGAGTAAATTTCCTAACGGAGTTTAACGGTCTTAGCAGAAAGTACTTCTCGAGAAACGCCACTGCTAATTGTTCCTAAGTTGTAAAATGTCCGGAAGGAAATGACTTCAACCATTTTTTTGGGCTGTCCTTTAAAGAGAATGGAAAAAACCTCAATTTAATAGCATCCTCCTAGACTTTATTCACCTTGAACGTGTCACAAATCTCCACAAATTCATCCAAATGAGTATGAGGATTTTTATGAGCCAATCCACCATATTGACAAGAATTTTGGATCATCTGGATAATGGATGGTTTAATCTCAAAATTGTTGGAGTCCACTGGTGGCCTTCTAATTGGACCTCCAACATCATTCAAATCTGCTTGTGCGAAGTATTGCATGGTCCTACACACTTGAGGGTTATTCCCATTACCGTCGCCATCTCATTGCCATCTTCTATGGCTCGTTTATTCACATTGCCACCAAGATTCATTATGTTCTGATTCCTTTCCATTTCTACCTCCATTTCTACTATGCTTCCTTCCAAAGCACCCTCCACCATATCTTGAATCAGTAGATCACCAACTCCTTCAGGAATTGGATCCACTTCCTCTAGATTTAACCTTCTTAGCTACCTTTCAATACGTTGGATCTCAGGATTGATAGGGTGCAATTGAGATGAGTTAGTTCTAGTCATGCACTAACCTCAAATAGATTAAAAGAAAAATAGAACTTAAATATTGGAAAATAAAGGCTAAATCAATAGCGTTGGATTTATTCATAATGTTGATCATAACAAACTTAAAAATGAAATTCCCCGGTAACGACGCCAAAAACTTGATGTCTATTTTATGAGCTGGCTTTCTCTGTTGTATATGTAATATTTTGCTTAGTTTTGATACCCGCAAGTGCACAAAGTCGTGTCAAGTAATAAAAGCCGTTAAGTCCCAGTATCGTTCTCCCAAGGGAATTTCTTTGCGATTTGTTCAACCAAACACCAACTCAGTCTCCTAATCTATTATCTAGCCAATAATAATTATGGATTTTATGAACTAGAAAATTAAATTAACAAAGACTCAACAAAATTCTGAGAAACTTACAAATCAAATCTGGAAACTAAAATGGATTTTTAAAGCATCTACCTAAATTTTGACTCGTATTACTCAAATTGAATGGTAAATCAACATATCAACAAATAAATCAATCAATCATTAAGTGGGATTTTTCATCAAGTCTAGGCTTAAATCTTTCTGAAGCAATTAAACCCCTAATTCCTAAGTAATAAGAAGGAATATCTTCTCAATCTTATTTAATTAGAAACAGCATGAAGATCTAATGAAAAATATGTGAACCCTAGGAGTTTGTGAATCTATCTCTAGCAAACACAATAATCCTATTAAGCTCTTGAGTGTTCTAGGTTTAAACCATCTATCTCTAGTAAAATTTAAACAACATAAATAAAAAATAAAATAGTAATGCAATTGATTTCCAGAATAATAAATCAAAAGAATAAACTTAATGAGAAATCAAAATATTCATTGAATAAATATTGATTAATTCATACAATCGAGTAACACTCATCTAATCTAGGCATATAACAACGTTTAGTTTATAATCGAATCAAAAGAAAAAGAGAGGGTTAATAAATTGTAGAAATCCATGAAGTTCATGATAACTTAATGGATTTCCACTCAAATCTTCCTCTTTCCAGCTCCGATTTGGTGATGATCTGTGTAAATCTCCTTTAGAAACCTTCCTTGGCCTATTTTTCTGTCTCTCCAATCTGTTTCCAACCTCCCTTTTTGTGTGTTTGTATGCCTTTTTATATTTAGAGTCACATAGGACTTTGTTTCCTTAGGTTTTTTTTGCTGAAAAATAGGATTCTGCAAGTTGGCACGGGCGGCTCCCACGGCCCGTGCCAATGCCCGTGTGGTTGGTCTGCAAGGGATTTAGAGGCAGAAGGCTCCCATGGTTTATGCCATGGCCATGTCATGGATCATGGAAGGCTACTGCCTTCTCTCGTTTTCTTGCCACGGTGTGCCTGCTGGTTGCCACGGGCCGTGCCAATGGCCGTGGAGATGTTGTGAAACAGTTTTGCTCTGTTTTCGCCCATTTTCTTCGTCTTTCAAGTCCAGACTTCAAAATAATTCTTCCTAACCTTGGATTCCAATTTATTTCTTGAAAATAACTGAAAACACTTAGAACAAATATATCAAACTCAATTTAAAGCACAAAATCATCAAGAAAATGGGGTACAATAATGTATAATTTGTCAATTATAAAAAACAAACCTTTCAAAATAGAAATTTAAATGAAGAAATCTCCATAGGACAACTTTTTGAGCACATTGTTCCAAGATAAAGAAAGAAAGTCTTTAAGTTGGTGAAGTCATTATGTGGTATGAAACAAGTACCAAAGCAATGGCATGAAAATTTTTATCATACGATGATCACAAGTGGCTTCAAAATCAACGAATGTCACAAATGTCTTTATTTCAAAGAGAAAATAATGGCTATCTTTTTATGTCTTTACGTCAATGATATGCTCATAGTCGAAAGTGATGAGCATATGATTAAATCTACTAAGAATATGTTGAAGTCTAAATTTGACATGAAAAGACATGGTTCTTATTGATGTCATTTTTAAAATTAAAATTTCAAGGACTCCAAAAGGACTTGTTTTGAGTCAAGCTCATTATATAATCAAAATTCTTGGTAAATTTAGCAAAAATGATACCACTATATCAAGAAATCCTCCAAGAATGAGCTTGCATCTATCAATGAATAAAGGAGAAGGTATTTCTTAAGTGGAGTATGCTAGAGTTATAAGAAGTCCGGTGCACTCAACCAGTTGCACAAGACCAAACTTAGCCTATATAGTAAGTAAAATCAGCATATATAAGAGTAATCCAGGCGTCGATCACTGGAAAGCTATCATAAGAGTACTTAGGTATCTTTGATACACTCTTAATTATTGGTTGCACTATATCGGAAAACTAGCAATATTGGAAAGACATTCTGATACTAATTGAATTTCAGTTATGAAAGACTCAAAGACTACTAACGACTATGTATTTACACTAGCTGGCGTAGTCGTGTCATGAAAATCCTCTAAACAAACAGTAATTGCTAAGTCTACAATGGAATTAGAATTCATTTCTTTATATAAATGTGGTAAGGAAGAAGAATGGCTTCAAAATTTCCTAGTGGGCATTCCAAAGAGACCAAAGCATGTCTAATAACATGCATACATTGTGTTAGTCAATCAACTATTAAGAGGGCTCAAAACAGTAAGTATAATGGTAAGTCTAGACATATTTTCCATAGACATAATTGTTAGGGTTGTATGCCCTAGAGTTTATACTTTGTATAAATATTTGTAATCTCAATCCAACATTGGCATTTAATAAATATGTTTTCTTTTAAATGATTACCTTTATTTTATTATATGACGTATATATGTTCCATAAGTACTATGTAAGAGAATCTATTCTCAAAGATTTTAAGAATATGGAGATAGATTCTTTTTGTCATAGACTTTAAAGAAAGTTCACGGTCATAGGATTATTGCTAGGAACATCATTAATCCAGAGAGGATGTTACCTTTGTTGTCACCCTTGACAAGTATGAGATACTTATTGGTATGGAGGTATTAAGTCTCATACCACAGACATGTGATGTCGTGACAACACGTGGACACTCATGAGATGAGTAAGTCGAACAATGACATTAGATGATAGAAACATAGGTTTTATCCTCTAGTCGTTGTTTTATCATCTAGAGCATGATTGTGCATATAATCCTTATACTTGAGGCTACATACTATCTAATATATTAGTGGTTATGGTTTGTTACTACTTACATATCGATACTATCCAAGTATTGGTATATGGCATGTGGTGGCCATAATCAGTGGTATGTTGAGATAAATGATCTCCAAGAAAGGATTCAATAACTTGGTAAACAAGGAAGGAATTTTATGACTTTTGGTTTTCTCAATTCATAAATCCTTGGCCAAGGTAGTAAAGATTCACTAGAAAGAGTTTCTAATAAGAATATATTTATAAAAAATTAGAACCAGATAGGAGTCATATGATCTAGCAAATTTGATTTGACTATTTCATGACCCTAGCTAAGATTAGGAATCCATAATGAAAGGATTAGGGTACACAGTAATTATGATCATGAGGTCCATGCAATATTGAGGATCCAATCATTGATATTCATTTCTAATTAGGTAGTCATGATATGTTATGCTAGAAGTAACTCACAACTTATGGGACTAAGTATGGATCGTGGATTACATACTTTGTGGGAGGAAAAAGTTTTCCTTATCCCATTGCTAATTAGAATATGAACCTAGTAAGTCACACACCATAAAGTTATTCACATGGCTTAGAATTAAATCATATTAATAATTTATTAAAGAGTTTAATTAATTATTAATGATGATTGAATTAGGCTTGTATCTAAATTTACAAAGATGCTAGCATGTCTTGAAGTCTAATTTATAAAGTGATTAATTCAATTATGTCATAGTGTGTATGAGATACAAATGGGCATGACTAAGTTGATACTGACTAAGGTTAATAATAATTAATCTACATGAGATGTGATTAATTATTGGCTAAAGTGATTCCTACTAATTACTTGTGCCAACCAAGTTGATTAATTGACTAGTCAAATAGTCAATTGGATACTAGCACAAGTAACCTTTCTTTCCACTAACTCTTCCTTAATTTAAGGAAGATTAGCTAGAAGAGGTAAGGGTATAAATAGTGGGCCTTATCATCTTTTTAGCAAAAAAAGACAAGAAAATGGGTACTATTCATCATCTTCAACCTTGATCTTTTCTCTTAAGAGTTAGAGAGAGAAACTTAAGTTATAGAAAGAGAAAGTTCCAAACACCACACCATTTGTAGAGTGAGGGAGTTTATCTTTGAAGAAGAGTTCTTAAATCATAAACTCTTCTTCTATAACCTTATGAAGGAGTGTGTAGAGAGCCTTAGTCCAAGAATCCCTAAGAGTTATAAGTTTTTAACAAAGGAGCAAGAATCAAACATTTGGGTAACCAAAAGAGAAGGTTCAAGCTTCTTGGAGAGGAAGGAGACACAAGCCTTGGGAAAGCTTCAGTGTGAGTTGAGTTAGAGGCTTTGCACATGAGGAGCTTAACAAAGGAGGGAGTTAAGGTATTTGATATTACAAGCACCCTTATAAGTTATAAGTGTGTTTTGCATAATAATTAGCTAAAGAATCCTTGATTGAGATTATGGGTCCAAACCTAAGTGTAGATATTCATTAAAGAGTTTAATGAACAACTAAACCTATTCATTCTAAAAGATTTTTATCATGAAAACTTGTTTTATAAAAGTTTTGAAAATAAAAAACTGAGTCATAATAGATTTTCGATTTCTGGCTTCCACTACGCGACTCGTATTCTCCCTTTAATAATACCATTAGACAACTAATCTCTACTAGAGTTATTTCCATTGACTATGTAAAGTAAAAGAATAATATAGTAGATATGTTCACCGAAGGGTTAAATAGAGAATTTGTAGAGAAATCATTAAAGGAAATGGGACTAATGTCTGTAAGTTTAAAGGTTATTATAAAAGAAACCCATGCTAGTTAACTGGACAACCTAATTATAAAATACCTAGATAGATCATTATCGAGGTCATCCTCATGTCCATTCCTATGATAAAACAATGATATCATGAAAGTAAGGTTAAGCTATGCTCTTAATGATTTTTAAGAAATCACCTATGTGAAAGACAAAAGGAATTGTTTAGGGAGCAATTCTTAGAAACTCCTTCAAAACCAAGTGAATATTCAAGGGTGAAATGAACGTAATGATAAGAACTAAACAATGTTAGAAAAGAATCATGTGTGTAATATATCATTGTTTACCTAAATGGCAGAATAGTTCAAAGACATCACGTCTACTTTTCAGCCAGTAAAGTAAATATTTTTCATAAGGGAAGGTTCAAAAAGAAACACCTACCTATCCTATACAAGTTTTGATTTGATGAACTCAACCATTAAAATCAAAATGTTTTAGTGTCAAAACTAATGTTTTTATTTTTTCATGCCAGTTTTGATTCATGTGGGGGATTGTTGGAAAATAGCATGAGAAATCGTTAATTTTTAAGCCACATTTTGTGTTGGATCCACTTTGTAAAAGTGAAAGGTCTTGAAAGTTTTAGATTCTGTGACGTGAGAGCTTCAAAAGGATATATTATATGCTTAAGGTAGTGGTCTAGTGAATGAGAATTTTTCTCACAAAATTGCACCTTTGACATGGCAAATGTGAAAAAATGGGAATTTATCCCATATTGGAAAAGTGAGCAAAAGTTTTGGGTATATATATATATATATGCTTCCATTAAAAGTGGATAACAAGACTTTGGAGATAGGCTCTCTCCATGTGTGAAAAGGGATGTAAATCTCAACTATCCCATGTCTAAAAATTTTACCTACACCCGCATGTCCTGCATATATAAATGTCAGTCCAAAATCCATGGACTTGGTCCAACCTAATTTTTTCCCATTTCTTTTTTGTCTGGATGGAAAGTGAATTAGAAATCTATTTGACAAAGATGAAATTAGAGTAGAATCAATTCTTGATTTTAAATCTATAACCCTTGATTAATCACCAGATTTGGGAGTTATAAGAAATTTAAATTTTGAATTTAAATTCTGTAACTCCAAATCCATTCATGTCTATAAATAGCCAGCTATCCCTTTCATTTGAAATATAGAAAAACACACTTACACTCTCACTTCTACACTTGTTTTCTTCTTTTCTAAGTGTTCTTGGTTGAGTTCAAACACTATAAAAGTTCATTGTCATTTCTTGCTTTTGCTGCATAAAGAAATTAGCACGCATTATATCCTGGGAAACAAACACCAGACAAACCTACAACAAAGAATAAATGGTGAATCTGTTTTAAGAAAAATGATTATATAGGCCTTAGGTTTTCTTTTTTTTTTTCATTATGTTTTCCTTAATTTATTACTGTTCATTTTGAACTAACAAATTTCTGGAGGTATTTTATTTATGTTTGATGTCACTGAATTTATTTCAGTTTCTATTTTAATCTTCTTCTGTTTTGTTATGTCTTTACTAGTTTTGTGCTTCTATTATTTTTGTTTTGTAATATTTTCGTTCTAAATTATTATTTGGTTGTACTTCATATGTATATTTCATATTAATTCCTATTTTCTTATGCTATAATTTTGTTGTAAGATTTGTAATTGAAACTAATTTTAGTACATTTTATTTTTCCTACAGATGTCTATTGCCCAGGTCATGTATACACTTACAATTAGGCTATGCCTTTCTACAACCAAATAAAATCAAATATCAAATATCAATGTTAGTTATTATGATTTGCCCCCTTTTAATAAAATATTTATTTAAAATTTAATAGACATTTAATACCAAAGTTTTGTGAATCCTAATTTTTATACCATTAAATTTGGTCTATTAATACGAGCCCAATGGTTCAAAATGAGCTCAAATCAGACCTTAAACGAACCCAAAAAAACTAAAAAAAAATTGAATCGAAATATACCAGACCGAACCTAGAAAAATTGGGCCCAAGCAGCTGGACCCAAACGCATGTGCCAGAGCTCAAATGCATGCATTTGTAGCCACATGCATCCGCCCAGGCTCTCACTCATGCATTTGGCTCCAAACATACCCGTTTTGGGCCAAACACATCAGACCTAGTTTTCCTGAATTTTTTGACTTAGTTTTTTATAAATTCAACCCTCTGGATCAGTTTTCATGGACTTTTTTTGATCATTTTCAGACATATAACCCAATTCAATACACTCATTGAAACTTGTCGACTCACTTTTACACATTTACAAACACTAAAATTACACTAAACCAATCCAAAAGCACCAGATTTCTACCATACACTTTTCATTTTCTGACGGTTTTAATCAGACACGGGTCTCAATTTTCATCAGTACATTCGAGACAGACATTCACCAATCCTCTCAAAACACAAACAGAGACATGGTCTGGATTTATCAAGCCTTTTGAGAAACCACTCTTGAAATCTCGCAAGCCAAAGGTAAATACAATATAGTATTTTCTTATTCTTTTGGTTCTAAATTAAGCCCTAAAACTGACAAGACATTTTACATTATTAAAACTTCATTTTTCTTAAATGAACTGAATTAAAGCCCTAAAATGAACTAAGCAATCACATTTATCAAAATCATTTTTTATTAGTCAAAATCTAAATTGATTAATGACTTATTTGGTTAATTCTTTTATTAAATAAAATGAATTAACTTCTAAACCAACCAAACCATCACCCACTGATTTTCAGAATAGCCTCACCCTTCAAAGAAGGGAGAATGGCGTGAGGTTTGATTCCTATTCACGGGATACTCCGACAATCCTTTTCACGGCTTCAACTCCAAAATTATATTTTTCTTTGTTTTTTCAATTTTTACTTTATTTTTAGTTTTATTTATGTCTTTAATTTTTGTTATTATGAGTTGAGCCATTGCTTGTATTGTTCTTTTTAATGTTCTAGATTTATATTAATTTTGGAGAATGTGTGCTTTTCCCAGATCTTTTTGGACTGGAGAAAGGATACCTTATTTATTTCTATTTTAGATGTAATAAGTTATTTATCTCGCTTTCATTTTGTTATCGGAGATGTGTACCTTCCCTAAAACCTGCAGTAGGCTAGAGGAATGACCCCTATTTAACTTTTCTGCTTTTATCGCTTTCCATTAATTCCTGTCATGCATATGATAATATGTTCATGAAACATATTTGTCATGCTTTAACTGTTCATGCATCATTAAGGTATGCCGTGCAAGTTTTCTTAATCGAAAACTTATTTTTAATTGGAACCATTCAAGTTTTCTTAAGCCAAAATGTTTAGAATTGGAAAATTCTTCTTTTTTTTTTCTAAACATTTTTATCAAGTCACGAATCCCCAAAACCAACTATGGTACGCTGGTCAACCTTTTTCTAAAAATTGAAAAAATAAATAGATTTTCTAAAAATGGAGTTAATTGGTTTCATAATCACCTGAGGAAAATAATTTTCTTAAAGATTAAGTGGTGACTCTAACACAACACAGATGCACACCAACGAACACATGTAGAGTGTACAAATGTGGGACATGGCCATAACTACAACTCCATGCACAGTCTAACCTTACATGGTCAGTTTCCTAGAGCCATAAACTCGAAGGTGTGCTAGAAAATCCCGCACGCTTAGAGGGGCCTCACAACTAGCGATTCCACTGGGGACGTTTGGAAATTGACACAAAACTAATTGGATTATTTTTTCATAAAAACATTTTTTGCTTAAGACTGTATGGCAATAGGTTTCATGCATCACTTCTCATGTTCCTTTAGATTAGGAAAACCCAGATAAAGAGTAACATCGAGTGAGATTCCCTCCTTGGGACTGCTTTGCCGATAATGAAATCATCTAAGTCTAAGGTTTACCCTCCGAACCTTTCGGTTGGGATAATGTCGTCGAACATTACCACTGGACCACGCGAATCTCCTTGATTCATATGGTTAGGTATATCGCACCTCTAGTCTCTAGAGAACCTTTAAACCACCAAGCTCTCATAGAATGATTAGAGTTAACCCTAGGTCCCATTTACCCTAAACTTTGATTATACCTGTCATCATGAAACCATTTTTCATTCATGCATGCATCACGATATGAAAATGAATTTGGACCAAATAAACTATTCCAGACAATTCTAAAAAGGCCCACCTCACTTTTTACCCACCTGTCTGCTATTGGCTTATTTTTTTTGTAAAAAACTAATAGCCCACCTTTCTCTTTTCCAAAGGTCAACATGTCTAATACTAGAGACAACAACACATTCAACCCTGCTGCTGATGCCACTACTTCAGCCCTACCTGCTGACATTGTCGGAATGCTTACTTAAATTATGAGAAAAAAAGATGAGGCTATCCTAAAATAACAAGAAACTATCACTACTATGTTTTAAGCCTAAGAGAAGACTATCATGGGAAAATTCTAGGCTATGCTTTCAAAATTCAACTTACCAAACATGCTTGCACCTCATCAAATTCAAGGAACGAGCCTATTGTTGAAGAAATGATTGTCTTGAATCCACAAACTGACTATGGAACCACTACCTCGACTGCCCCTGCTGTGGATCCTTTCCTAGAAGGGGCCCAAGATCACTTACTATTCAAATCCATACCTGAGAAGTATGAGGAAATGTAAAAGATCCTCAATACTTTGAAGAAAAAAAAGATGTCATTGATATGAAGGCACTGGGTCCCTTCCCGAATGTTAGCCTTCCACCCAAGTTCTAAATGCTAAAATTTGAGAAGTTCGATGGCACTTCTTGCCCCTCTACATATCTCAAAATCTATGATGGCACAATGCGCCCTTTAGGTCATTGAAGGCAAGCTCCTTGCTCAGCTCTTTCAGTAGTCGCTGACTGGTGCAGTTTTGAATTGGTTTATTCAATTAGATGACTTCAAAAAACTAACCTGGGAGTCCATTTGTAATGAATTTGTACAACAATACTCTTATAATGAAGAATTTGATGTTAAAAATGGGAATTGGAAACACCTAAACTGAAGGGCGAATACGAAGTTGCGCAGCAGAAGCAAAAAATAAAATTTCAGCACTGTCTAACAACACTGTTTGGACCTAGTGCTGCTGGACATCAGCACCAGTAGCACTATCCAGCAGCACTGCTAGATAGAGTGCTATTGGACAATAGCACTAGTAGCATTGTCCAGTAGTATTGCTAGACAGAATGCTGCTGGACAGCAGCACTATTAAGTGCTATATACTTTTTTTTTTCAAAAATTCGATGTTACTCAGTTTTTGTTTTTCAAAACTTTTATGGAAAATTGACCATGTCAAAATACTTTTGACATAGTTGGGTTTAGATATTCATTAACTCTTTAACAAATTACTGAACCCTAAGATGGATCCATATTCAACATCAAGGATCTTTCCAATTATTGTGCAAAACACAATAGAAACAAAGAAGGGTTAGAATGTATGAAATACCTCTTTCCCTCCTTTATTAAGCTCTCCAAATGTGAAGCCTATAGCTTTAGATATACTGATCTTTTACCGAAAGCATGTTCTCTAACTCTTTTCAAGAAGCTTGGATCCTTCTCTCATTGGAATCATCCAAATGCTTGATTCTTGCTTCTTTACTTAAGAACTTGAGACTTTGAGGATTATTTTGGACTTCATGCTCCATCACACTCCCTTCCTAAGGAAAATAAGTTTAAGATTGAAGAATTATTCTTCAATCTAAACCTCCTTTCAAATTTTGGTATGAATTTGAAGCTTTCTCTCTCTAACTCTTAGAGAGCTTCTCTCTCTAAACCATTGGAGAAGAAGATGAATAGTGAATATGAAACTTATCATCTTGGGCAAAAGATTTCAGCCACTTCATTTAAATACCCACACACATCATCATTTAATTTCACCTAACTAAAGATGAGATAAGTGATGGAGATCAGTAACATGTGCTAACACCCAATCGTCTCAAATTGACTAAATAATTAGTCAACAAGTCAATGAAATTAGCATATGAAATTAGTAGGAATCATCTTTGCCAAATAATTAATCACATCTCATGTAATTAATTATCATCTTAGTCCAAAGTCATTTTAATTAGTCATACCCATTTGTATCTCATACAAACTAAGACATAATTGAAAT
>CAOJBK010235583.1:0-26029 GCA_948294925.1 Codiaeum variegatum
TACGCATTGGCCCACAGGGTGCCCCAATAGGGCCCGAATGAAAGACCCAAGCCTACATGAACCATCACAAAGAAAGTCCTACAAATGAAGACTCGGGCCTCTTTCGATGAAACCTCGATGAAAGCCCACAGAAGGGCCAAATCAACACAACAAGCCTACCCATCATCAAAGCAAGCCAAAATGCAAGAAGTCCCGCTGGATCTATCCAAATTCAAAGCCCGTCAAAGGTGGCTCCTCACATGAAATCATGCAAAGGATCCGAGCCCATCTATCTCCTACATGAAAGGATCTGAGTCCATCCAACAGAAAATGAAAGCCATCAAAAGGCCTAAGCCCATATAGCCTCGGCACATCCAAATGATGTTCAGCGGTCTAAACCCAAGTAGCTGTGGCCCATGGTCCAAGGGACCCGCAACCAGTCAATCATGCTATTCTTACCTTCCCCTTCGATTCCGCTTCTGCAGCAGCATAGTTTCTCGGTCCCTTGATGCCCGCAGCTCAATCTGTTTTGCAGTGATGGACGGCGCAAGAATCCGCGTTGTTGTTGCAGCGGTGGCAGTGCTGCCGCTTTTGCTCTTTCTCGCCTTCCTGCTCGCTCCCTCGGGGCCGGGGCTGCTTTTCAATCCAGCTGCAGTAGTAAACTAAAAGGCTTGTTCCGTCTGGCCCGAATCCGCTCCATCACTAGTATAGTGGAGGCTTGAACCATTTGTTATGTGTATTGCAATAATGAATGAATGCACGAACACAAATAATGAGCAAACCAGCCCCCGTTTATATGTGGGCTCATTTCATAACGTATTTATGAATAAAGAACCGCGCTCCTAGTTAGTGTAACGTAGGTGTCTTTCTCGGTTGATGGATGGGATAAATGCCTATATCGCTTTGTAATGTTATTGTCATGTTTATGTTAAGAATATAATCTCAAAAAGTTGCTTTAGTCCCATTCTTTATAATTTTCTTTCTCTTACTGTGTAAACGAACTTCAATGTACTCGACAGGAAGCGTCACAGCCTAGGGTTGGGCCGCCTCCGATGTCGATCTGCAGTAATAGTTTTCGAAAGCAGCCTATCTAGTTTTCCGAGGTAGGTTCTATTCACCTAGAGCGATTTGCCTTTTTCTTTCGTGGTCACCCTGTTATGTATGTGCAAGCCGAACTACTGCCCTAAAGAAAGACCTTTGGCCTATGGGGAAGGGTTAACTAATTATGTATATAAGCAGTCAAACATATGGAAGATCTTTTTACTATTGGTGCTTTAGTTTCAAAAATCTTCTTTCTACGGGTATCCGAGTACTCAAAAGTTAACCCGTCCAAAGCTGGTGAAACTTTTTGCACAAGGGTGGGAGTATCCCATGTGAGCCAACAGGTGAACAGTGGGAGGAGATCAGGGGACTCATTGTACTGGTTACTGCTATTGCGAGTGCTAGTGCTCTACGGGCTTACTGTACTGGTGTCTTTCTAGTGGACTGTAATAGCTAGTGGACTTACAGAGCGAGCTGTACTGGTAGCTATTGCTGTTTGCTGTAAGAGCTAGTGCTGTACTGGTTGCAGTACTTACTGAGCTGTAAAGGGTACAAATAGGCCGGTTAAAGACGAGTAGGCAGGGTACGGCGAAGCCCGCGGGGTGACACCTCAAACACACACTCCTATCGCTTCGCTGTGGCCTTTCGTACTCTTATCTCAATCTTATCTCATTATTCAGCGCACTAAAATCTAGTGGATCTGGTTCAATATTAATGAAAAAAATTATAGAAATGATCCTTGTTAGGGAACCAAGATAAGAATTCTTTCTAATAATAAGAAAGGGTTAAGGGCCTCCAACGCCTATAAATAGAAGCTTCTTTCAGTCTCTATTTGGCAAAGGGAAACGGGGAGGAACTTAACTTAGAAGTCGGCAAAAAAAAGCTTTGAGTGTAGCCATGGATCTTTTTACAAGACTTGAAAGAATTCCGCAAGAAATCTCTCAAGTGGAAGAGGAGAAGCAAGAATGGGAGCAAAGGCTGGGTCTGCTCTGGGAGCATCCGCCTCCTCTCGATCCGGAGGCAATAGGGAGGGCGATGCAACGGATCCGGGACCACATTAAAGCCCTTAAAGACCGAAAAAGGGCCCTCCTTCAAGAGCAGCAAGCTCTCCTTGTGGAGCTGGCCTTAAGGAACCGTGGGGGAAACGGAGACAACGGGGGGAACTAATAAGAGTCAGTTGTTTACTTAACTTAATATGTTATGTTGTTAGTTAACTTTGTAATGTTGTGTTTAGTTGTGTGGCTGGTCTATGTGTGTGTAAGCTTCCTATTGGATGTACTCCCCTTTTAATAAAAAGTCTCTATAATCTAGTTTTTCCTATAAGTAATGTGTAATGTCTCTATTTTCAATCCTTATACAATTTTGAACAAACCTTCCTCCTTTCTTTCAAGAAAGGTTAAGAAACTGTTCGGACCCTCACATGCGTCCCCTGTCAAGGAATTTTTGAAATCATCCACGGTCCTCCTACCAACACATGGTAGTAGTCTGATAACATACCATGGGACCGGTACGCAGCCCTCAGCAGATAATGGAGGGCATGCTTTCCATGCCTCAAGCATAAAAGCAAGTAAGCCAAGTGTGTAAAAAAGTTCATCTTATCTTCCCTTTTCTGTCACATAGAACCCATTTGTCCGAATCTAAGCCATCGAAATAAAAGTCAAAGGATTGGCAGGAAGATGTATTTGAACTATACCCTTCTTTTGATTTCGAGGACCAGAAGACTCTGGTTGTAACAACACAGCATTTTCAACCGCCAAACTCGGGTCTTCTCTGTTCACCACCATCCTAGTCGAGCTCTCCTTTCCTTTTTGACCAAACACAACGATATGCTCTGGAGCAGCAGCTGCCCTACTGGATAGATTCTTACCCTTTTGATTCGATGGGCTATTTTCTATTATTTTTCTTCTCCTGATTAATAACACTCTTTCCATGGGCTTGGTTAATCTTACCGTCCAAAACTGTATGTTGGACCTGCACATTAGGCCTTCTCCCCTTAACTCTACCTTTATTCATCTCCAGTTTTTCTTCCATTCCGTTGCTAAGACCCGTATCATCTTGGCCCATGTGGACTGGACCCGCTCATGCTGCTGAGCCAGCCCATTATCTTCGTTGACTTCTTTCTATAATACAGCAAACCTGGATTGCCCCATCAAGCTGGATTCTCCTTTACTTTATAATTTAAAAATTCCTTGGCTCTCTTTGAAAATGCGATTAAATAAAGTTAAGGGTTACGCATTCAGTAAGAGCTGTTATTCCACAAGACAGGTAATTCCTTATCCGTAAAGCAAAAAATCCCCCCCAGCATAAGAACTACCTCATAGGGATAATTACCATTACCCTGTGATGAAAATCCTTACTTTTAGTAAAGTATGCCAGGCCTCTCTAATATGAGTTGAAACTGATCCAAAAATCAGTAATGGACATATGCCGACTCATCAATCAAAAGAGAGGGGAATGACTCTTCTTCTTATTCATTTTGAAGAGGAGGAGTTGTTATGTAGGGTGTGGCACATCGAACAAATCTCAAATCAAACAAAGCTAGGAAGTCCGAGTACACGACGACGCTGTCCTATCTTTCCTCTCGAGAACGGAATGGGGCTGAATCCACTAATGTATTTAGGCTTTCGCTTTCGGGTAACTAAGATAGATATAGAAGGCGATTGAGGTAGGACTATATCCAATTAACCTCTCCTCTCGATTGAAGTATCAAACTCTCCAGAAAGACCAAAGGAGTAATCGAAAAGGTGGCCCTCTGCTGTTAGTACATGGAAGTCCTTGTTCGAGTGAGAGCTATAATCTATCTTGCCGAATTGACCCAATGAATGTTGACAAAGCTTGATGTGGTTAGGATAGCTGCAGTAGCTGCCTTACTGAGCTGCCCTAGCAGCTCTCCCTCTACCTTGCAACCTTTAGCGTTACGTCTTAAAGGACTTCGCTTGCTCCTCCGGACTCAGAAGGTACCACTTGCCCAACAGCTGAAAAGGCGAATGCCGATACTCAAGCTGCTAATGCCAGTAGTCGTACTATCTGAAAGCAGAAGCGACAGAAGCTACAGGAAGAGGGGGCAAGACGCTAGGAAAAGAAGCCCAAGGTGAGGCCTTTCGGACCAGCTAACTCCTCTCTTAATGCCCCAAGATCCGCCTTCTGGTTCTGGAGCCCTTTTTGAGACAGATAAAAGATTTGCATTTGCTGCTAAGCCCGTATTCCTTCTAACACCGTATGAATGTGCAGCTTCTTTTCGAACAGTAAGAGGGCATTCCTTGTCCGAAAGTCCCACAGTTCCTTCTCTGCCTCTATTTATTTCCCTTCATTGTACAAAAACAATGCCTTAATGGCACACATCTTCTAGTCGGCAGGTAATAAAGAAACCTCTCTTTAAGCAGCAAAACAAGAGTCGCGATGGGCGAAGGTATCAACCCGGACATCTGTTGAAGCTAGCCTATTAGCTATTATAGCCAAGGAAAGTTGAATCCCCCAGGTACGAGCTTATTTTTTAACAGTATAAAGAGTACTCTTCTCTTGACTCGACAAGCGAAACATCAAATGAAAGGTCAGGCAGACTGGCCTTCCCATTCCAAGCCCCTTAGACGAAAAATTGCTTTTCTTGCCCACTTGCTCTAATCCGTCAGCAGATGAACCCGGTTGGTACACCTTCCAAAACTAAGGTTCTCAATAAACCGAAAAAGACACACAGGATCGGAAAAGAAGCCTAAAGATGCACCTGACACTCAGACAGGGTTAGACTAGAATGACATGTTTTGGGCTTTCCCCTACAATAAAATAATCGACTTAACACGTGAAAGAACGCAGGTTTTCCACATTTTATAGTGCTTGCGTCCGGACTACGCTTCACAAGACAAGTCTGATTCACATTCATTAAATGACAACGACAACATACTCGTCTTTCGAAGAATTACCGAAAACTATCAAACGATTGATCGACTCTCATCGATTGAAAACTTTTTTGATGGCATGATGCGATGTTTAGATGAGCAAGTAATGAATCGGGAATCTGTGGTCCCCACATGAACGGTGCAGTTATGATGAAGAAGATCATGAGATTGGGTTCTTACTGGTCGACCATGAAGTCTGACTGTGCACGCTAGGGCCTGCCCGGAGTGCCAGATGCATGGAGACTTGACATACCTGCCGCCTACTGAATTGAAGGGACTGGCCACCTCATGGCCTTTCTCGGCATGGGGAATAGACATCATCGGAGAAATTAAGCCGACGGCCTCCAATGGACATAGGTTCATAGCGGTGGAAATAGATTCTTTCTCTAAATGGGTAGAGGCTGAATCCTTCACTAAACTGGGGGCAAAGCAAATCAAATGGCTCGGTTTATTGAAAGACAGCTTATTTGTCGGTATGGAGTCCCACACCATGTTGTGTCTGACAATGGCGTTCAGTTCCAAGGAGAAACAAGAGAATTTATACAGGAATATGGGATAGAACATCACAAGTCTTCAACCTACAGGCCACAATCAAATCTGGAAATGAATACGCAATCTTCTTCTTCTATTATATTACTAGTTTCGTTCCTAATGAAACTACTCAAAGGACGAATTGAGTGCCATCTCTACCAAAGAGGTCTTACCTCAGAGGCTTGGATGAGATAAGTCCTATAATCATTATGAGAGCGATGGAGGTTAGGCGAAGACTGATGTATAATATAAGGTAACGGGCTATCTGTTAAGTGATTCTTACCACCGGACCCGGGACCGAGATCCAGCCCTTACCGTGGACCCATAAGCACTAGTACCACCAATAGCATCTTCGCCCGTCCCAGCTTTCCCTTACCCGGTTTCACTAGCAGCATTCCTAGGAGCGTGCCTAGCAGCATAGCCTACAGTAGCCCCTCATTCAGGTGATTCCGGCAACTAACTGGATTCCGGAGTAGGTTCAGTAGAGGTTTAGATACTCGAGTGAAAGGAGGTTGGACGATAGTTCAGTTAAAGGAGAGGTTCGGAAGAGATTGCTGATACACAGAATCTCTCTTGCACCTATTACCCATCCGGTTACCCATAGGCAGGGGCTGGTGCGGCATAACATAAGTAGAGGTGGAGGTCTCGGTTTACCCAACAGAGAGAGGGAGCCCCGGGAGCAGGGATGGCATAGGCACAGGGCTAGGATGAAAGATGTATTCCCCTTCGGGCTGGAGCGAAGCAACTCGACTTAACAGTCAGAGTCGAGGGGAAATAGCTAAAGCAAGGATAAGAACACTATCTTCTTTCTGCACTTCATATCTGTTATGTCCTAACGGTTTCAACCTTTCGAATACGTCTCGTACTCGCCTCGCCCTATCTAAGTAAGGCGGATGGAAGATGGCCTTCTTAATGAGCTCTCTCGCTTTACTTTATCGGTAGAGCATTTCTTGCTAGATCGGATTGAGAGTAACTTCTTCCGCTGTCTACGTTTTCAAACTCATTTCATCGGTGTCGACATATCCATTTTAGAATCATAAGCCTGACAGCCCGACCTCACTCAGGAATAGACACTCGAAAGGCCATTAATCAAAGAAAAGAAAGAGTCTCTTCCCCGGGAAACTCTCCTCTCGGTCAGCATCTCCTCGGTCTCGAACTCATATGGTCCATTGTCCTTGAAACTTATCATCTGCGCCTCTGGTCTTGAAAGCAATCTCCTCTGAAAAGCCATCACTCAGGCACAGGAAGAGGTTTGGAACCCTATCTTCTTTTTAATAAAGGACTGAGGTCAAGAGCTTACAAAGAGCAGATCGGCTTGAAGTGAGTTAGAAAAAAAGATTGAAAGAAAGACGGATGTCAGAACTGAAACAATAAGAACTATCTTGAAGTAATCGCTATCTGATTCAACCGAAACTACTACTGCATAAAGGACTGAAACTACTGCCTCAACCAGAGGCGCCAGACGCGTTAATCGAACCAGATACGCCGATCCACACCAGTGGCGAGCTAAGCGAGTGGAAAGAACGAGTCATAAACCCTTCAGGAAGACCACTGACTCTGTCGTTAACTCGTCGGATGCGGGGTTCGCAAGGGTTACTTAGCGAGGTGTTGGATAAGCTGGATAAACGGATGAAACTGCTCGCCTTCTTTCCGGTTTCTAGATGATGCTACCTAGCTCTCCAGGTCCCCTTTCCTATTCGCCCCTATCCCCATATCTGCTTTTGGTTCCGTCATTGGTGGATCAATGGATGGATTCGTAACCACGTGAAGGTAAGCTGGATTCGGAACTACTAGCACTGAAGCTGTGAGGTCAACTGAATAATCAACTGGGAATCCCGAAACAAATATGCTGACGAGGTGTGCTGGCTCTTTAATAGGCGATTATGTTGCTCACATGCCCCGTCGCAAGCTCAAAAGCAGAGATGAGTTCGGTCGAAACGCTCCGAGGAGAAAGTATGGGTGGACGTTTTGCACGAAAGGAAGGGGGAAACCTATCTAGAAGTCGTTTTTGATGAGGTTTTTGGGCAAGATCAATAAATAAGAAGCTTCGGCTTAGGGCGACCAACGATTCGCTCAAAATTCCCACAGTTTGGGAAAGGTGACCCGTATCTTCAGGTCGCGTAGGGCTCTACCGGAACCGAGCGTACCTTGGGGCCTTACGAGTGTTTTAGAGGCCTTACGATTGCAGCTACAGTAGCGTAGCACGGAAAGTTTAAGCCCCTATCTATAAAGATTAGAATGGTAGAGAGAGCTCCTTGATATTCGTAGATCAGGGACGAAGTGAAGATGTTATTAGCTTAGGAGCGTAGCGATAACTAGAGACCCAGAGAGGATAGGAGTGAAGCTTAAACAGCAACTTAAACAGCCTTACTATAAGAGAAGAGGGAGTTTTCACTGTTAACATTACGTTTCCCGAATAACCATTCATTTAATGAAAAACCTGCGCTTGTTAGCAGCAAAGGCAGAGACCTAACGGATTGTCATCTGCAAGCACCCTTCGACATGGTCAGGGCGTTAAGGAGGTGATTCCCCTTGCTTGGCTACGAAACTAGGCATTGAAAAGCAATCCACCCAGGAAAGCAGTCGTCAAGCCAGATGCGGATGAAATTCTAACTGCTGCGCTTACGCCTTTTGATTAGACAACTCCTAGTGCCAAGCTAACTAACTAGGATTTGTTCACAGGATTCGTGAAAACAGAAAGAAGAGCTAGCGACTCTAACGAATCTAATGTTGCCCGCGTTGAGGCGAAAAGAAAGGGTGCTTGCAGAAGCGCTTCTCTCTTCTTCCTCGAGGATTTCTTTTATTATATTATACTCCTTAGCATTATACCCTAAAAGAGCGCTGTATGAGAACCGGCAAACCCTACCCTCCCTGGCTAGAATAAAAAAGAAGCGAGTAAACTCCCCTGACGCAAAATAGATTGACGCGTAGGGTTCCATTCTGCAAGATCAAAATCGAATAGAAAGAAGTCGTCTTTCTACGATAAGGGTCTTTGTACTATCTTTCTGTCGCTTTTGAGATCTCGTAGCGGCTCATTGTTATCGAGAATGCGAATTCCAATCAGACTCTTTAGTGGAGTCCGTGCCCCTCCGTTCCAAAGGTCAAAGAAAGAGGAGTACAAGCCAAAAGGTGCCATAGTCGTCGCAAAGGTTCAAGCAAGGACTAAGTCGAAAGCAAGGAGGAAGTAGATCTCAAAAGAAAAAGGGGGAGGTTTCAGAATTCCCAAGCGCCTAGTCAGTTGAAGGGTCAGTTCAAGGTTAGCGTCCGATTCAATGAATAAATCAATGTATTTGCGGAAAATGGGACGCTGAAGGTCAGGGGTAGTAGCAGCCGATCTTAGCAACTTCTTAACCTGGCTGCACCTTATTTTTATTTTTAGTGAAAGGTGAGCTACGACGGTGCCCCAAACCACAAGCAAAGGTTGACGGAGTAGAGATCTCGTCTCTGCAGGTTCGGAGCTCCTATCTCCGTACCGAGCAAAGCGCAATGTGGTAATAAAGAAAAGTATGGGTTCGGTCTTCCGGGTGGACGGCATCGATCGTAAGGTGGATCTACAGTCTTGAAGCTCCTTCTCCTGAGTCGACCTTTGCTTTTGGGCAAACCCCAGGGGTTCCTTGCCTGTTCTTCTAGTTGACTAAGTTGTGGTGCCTTCTTTCCATTGCTTCGGAATGGTGTCCGTGCTACTGAATCCCCCATTCATCTGCTTTATTTGGTCTCCCCCTTTCCTGGTGAGACCAAATAAAAGCTCCCATTCTCATCTCCCCGAGGACGCTATAGTCTCATTTTTCTTTTTTCAACTGATAGATATTGAGAAGCCTTGGAAAGCAGAATATCAAATCTTTGTTGCTGGGTAGTAGACCTCCGGCCTGCCTTGCCATCGATAAGAACTACCATTACTGACAACATTACTGCCATCTCGGGGATAGACTGAAGCTGAAAATGGATATAATATTCAATCCATGGAAGAAAGATCTTCTTCATTAATTTGCATGAATGCACACCGGAAAATAAAACATTCGGAGGCTTCTTATGAATCGAAACAAAGATGTCTAACTATTTCTTTCTGCCTTCATCTCCACCCCCGCTACTGATGTTGCTGATGGTTGAGAAAGTCCAATGCCGATGCCGGCTCCGTGCTCCTTCCCCATCCAGCTCCTGCATATCCGGGAAACTCTCTCTCGTATGGAGGGAACACTCGTGAATCTCCTAACACAAAGGAAATGCTGTCGATAAAATTCCCTCCCTTCACCTTCCCTTCGGCAGCTACAAGACGGATATGAAAACACGGGTAGGAACAATTACAAGCCCTAACCCCAGCATGCACGAAAAGAGTCAAAGTAAATTATCGGAACATGCTTGTAGTAATTAGAAAGGAAATGTATACAACTTTTGTAATAGGCTGTCGGAACGGAAAGAAGACTAGATAATAAGAAAATGAACACCGTATCCGGAATGGTGAGCAGCACTTTTTTGTTTTGGTATGAAGTTCCGGAAGGGGTATGCTCTTTTTAGAAAAGCCTGCTTGTCAAATATTACCGAAAATTCAAGGATATCCAAGGTCTTTCCATAGAAAGCCTTTTGGGCAACCGCTTCAATCTCTTCGCCACAATTAGGTTCGTTTACCTACTTAAGAGGTTACATTAATGTACTTTCCGTATGGAGTGACTTGCACAATCCGCTTATAGTATACTGGTCCAAGCTCTTGCTTCAGGAACAAATGCTTACATGATATCGTCCGCTATTCGAAAGTGCTCTCATAACGAATTGATAGGTAAGGATCACGGGAAGACATTTTCTTCTTGTTTGCCTAATCTGCGAGTCAACTCCCCTGGTGATCTTTATCAATCCATTGCCTATTGTCCTCCGGAAGAAGCCGCTCCACTTTTGTTTTGTGCGCAAGGCTTCTCTGGCCGGGAAAGAAGCGTTGGGAATTGAGAAAGTGAAGACCAAGGACTCGCGAGCTTTGCAATACCTGAAGGGGATGCTGTACATATAGTTAGTCCAGTCCCGGGAAAGGGATTCTGGTGCATCAAGCTCGGAGTTTCTGGCGACTCCTGCTTCTCCATCGGACTCTCTTATTGCACATGCTTCCCGTGAGGGAGATTCGGACAAGGAACTCTTCTTTAGAGTAGGGAAATTTGTTTAGGAAATCCGGCTCGTCCGCGTCGTCTTCTTCCACTTCTACTCCCGGTATTGAAAGTTCTTCCAACAACGGAGAGAACGAACGAAGAGCGAGACTCTTCTACTTATATCAAACCGGGAAGTGCAGCACACGAGGCATTGAAAGAACACAGACATAGTGGAAATGCTCCAGCGACCTAGTATCCAAGAAGCTGACGAGGTCATGCCAATCCAACCAGAGCCTAGTTGGATGGATCCTATAGTGAAATACCTGCAGGATGGTGAATTACCTGATGATCCTAAAGAAAGCTCACTTTTCGGGCTGCCCATTTCTCCCTCATTGATCAGACCTTGTATAAACCGTCTTACTCCATGCCTTGGCTTAGATGCCTGACACCTTCAGAGGCAGCGTACGTTCTCCAGGAAGTCCACCAGGGAGTATGTGGAACCCACATCGGAGGGTAGCAGGTAAAGTTTTGCGGCAGGGCTTGGCCTTTTCTGTTGATATGCTGGCCCTCCATCTGATGAGTCACAGATTCCAATCGCTCTATCGAAGCCTATAAGCTTTCGAAGTACGCCTATCTATGATAATTAGGGTAGGCGTAGGCCTGTACTTCTGTAGAGCTAATGTCAGCCCAGCCTTCTTCCTGCTTTCAGTCCTTGGCTGTTCCAGAGAGCACTCTTATGACCAGAAGCTCGAATCTTTACATCTTTTTGAACTTCTCCGCGTAATAGAGGTCTTGTCAGAGCCTGGCAATGTTGAGAAATTACGCTATTCATCCCAAGAAAGATCTGCCCCCCCGGTACACATTTCGGGCTTTATGCTCTTCGAGCAGACCCCCTCACAAGATTCATTCGAAGCAGGTACTAATCCCTATAATTCAATATTGTGCCCTAGTGATCGGGGAATTAGCTCATCAACTCCAACAGGCAAGCTTTACGCGCCTGTAACCGGTCTTATTGCTCCGGAAAGCCCAGCAAGAAAGAAGCCATTCCTTCCACCGAAACCAGAAAGCTCACTGTGCATCCTGAAGTACTTGAGGTCATGGCTGTTGACATAGGGTAAATATCGATAGACTTTTCTTCCTCAGCACAAGCGCTAAGCGATAAGAATTCCTTTGAAAGACTGAGCTTAAGAGTTAGCCTTCTGAGTCCGTTGGTTCTTTAAGTCGGAAGGTACCCTCTCTTTATAGGTGCTTTAAGTGATAGGGGTTATACGCTTTAGTACTAGAAGCCTTAAGGGGTGCCATTAGAAAGCACACGACTGGTAAGCCTTCGTATGGACCTTTGGCACTCTGACAGGTGATTAAGGAGACTCTTTATGTAATGTAAATGAATCGCTATCCAGATTGAGCTTGATACCAGCATCAGATCAGAATCCATTGAAGTTGACCCATCGGCAGAGGTTGAGGTACCATATGCTTTAGATCTACCATCCTAAGCATCAGAGGTATAGGTGGTTTCCGCCAATTAGTGCATAAGCATCACCCGCATCAGTAGAGGTAGCAATGCTACACATAGCCTCCAGCCCAGTCGTTTATGTTGGTTCATATCTCGGTCCTAACTAGAGCCTATAGCAGCATACCAAAGAGCACCAGTACCTTGCGTTGAAGCATCCTTTACAGTCCTCCACCCAGCATAATAAGCAGTAGTTAAGGCCCTTATGAGTTCATATCCCATGCCAGTTTACCCAGTAGCTTTTACAGTTTCACCCTAAACTCCTAGGTAAGATCGAGATCCAGAGATGGATGATCATTAATGGGGTAAAGCGACCTAAAAAAAGGTCAACATTGCCGACAGCCGCCCAGTCGGACAAAGCTAGCCACCTCACCTAGTGTACCTTCTTTCTCTCTGTTAGGGATCGAGATAGCCTCGTGAGCGTGATTCTGAGTCTTGTGGTTGAGATCCGTGAGCGAGACCCGGTAGAAGGAGCAGAGGCAGCAGCACCTATTTCTCCGCTATATCAAGATGATCTATAGCATCATAGATAGAGACAATTTCATCGTTCCTTCACGTAGTTCCACAAGCTTCAATAACATATCGATACCCGGGCTAGTAAATACATACCAAGCAGTCGATCCAGCGGGAACGCTAGATGTTACCTTTGACTCTGCTGTCTCCACGGATGCGGGCAAGTAGCAAAACGCCATATAAAGCGCTACGATGCTGTTGAAACTGGTGCTCCTCCCACGTCCTGGAACCTTTGCCTTTCCGCTCGTTCCCCTCTGATCCCAGCTGAGCTCCCCAAGTCCTCCCTCTCCTGCCGCCAGTCAGGAATAGAGTGAGGCGAATCCTGTATGTGTGCTAAGTGCTTCCCTTTCTATTAGCTAGGTATCTGGCTATGGAGGTCTTTCCCTACCCTGAGTACCGAAACGATTGTGTAAGAGACTCGGTCCTTCTTTCTCTATGCTATCTTTTATAGGCATTCATTGGTGCATTTCCTTTGGCTTCTATCACAGAACCCCTGGTGTCAACCGCTCTTTTTCTACATGGAAGAGAATCTGTTGTTTAATCTAATAGGTTGTACGTACCCCAAGCTGAGCTAAAAGAAGGATTAAACCTTCGTCCAGGCCTAACTGGAGTGAGTCCTCTTCTACTATCTAGGTATCCCGGTAGTTCGCTAGCAATCTGAGTAAGCCCCGTTAACCTCGAAACGAAAGTAGGTAGAAGGAACCCCGCTAACTCTGAGAAGGTATGCTGCCCCGGTAAACCCGAGTGAGTCCGGTAAGCCCGATCGGGATGATAAAGGTGGACTTGTCCTGCCATTAATTAAATGAAGAAGAAAACCCGAGGTTCGATGTAATTGAGCTATAATTCCGAACCTAGTAAATAACATCTTTTTTCTTTTAATGAATTTCTTCTTTCTTTTACCCCTATTCCAGCTCAGAGGAAAGAGAGATCTTAGACTTCGTCACCTAGTCGCAGGACTATCACTGTTGCCCTATCGGGAAGGTTTCAGGGTTTTTTTACGAAGCCCCTTAGTTAGACTCCGGACTACCAGGCTAACTCCCTCACTCAATCTAGAAATGACGTAAGCGATGTTCGCTGGTTAAAGCACCTGATCAAGTAGGAGAAAGTAGCTTAGTACTCTCGGAACCTCTCACTTCCCCTTGGATCCTCCTTATTCAGTCCGATACTGAGTGAATCTAATCTGCGTGCTAAGATAGGGAACTCTAAAACCAATTGTTCAGCCCTTAGACTTTTTAGATTTCACTCACGGAGACCAAGGCTCGATGTAATTGAGAGGCCAATGAAAAAAGAGGAGAGATGGAATTGACTCGAGCGAAGCGAGAGGATCAGGCAACTCAGACAAGAAAAGGAGGCCATCGATGCTATGATATCCAGCATCAAGGCCGAAATCCCAAGACTGAGAATTACCGAGCAGCTGCCCACTTCTACTAAGGTTCCTCGTCTTACGGTACCATTACTCCCCTTTTTTCTTAGAGTTCAGTCCTCCTGATCTACGACCACCCTATGCCTTTTGCTCTTAAATCCTCTTCGATCGCTGCTTTTGTCAATTCGAAAGAGATCGCCAGACCGGAGTGCTCAGGACCTGTTAGGCCATCTTCTTCTCTTCCCTGGCCTGTCTTCGCAGTCTTTCTAGAGTCTGATTGAAGATTTCCCAGCTAACCTGTTTCGCGCCAGGTACCTCTCTGTTTTCATATGTTGTCTTTAATGCGTCTGGGTTTTGTTGGTGGATCTGATTGGACACTTGAGGAAGGATAGTCTCCACATACTCCCTGACTAAATGCTGAGCTCCCTAGGATGACCGAGTACACGTAAAGCGTCTTTATCACTGCCAAGGTTGTCACGTGCAAACTCAAAGAACTGCTGCGTATGCTTTGTACGAAAAGCAGTGGCCTCCGTTTTCACGTAGCTAGCGACTTGTTGCCAAGAGCGTGCCTCTTGGTAATCTTTCTCAGCGGCTTGCGAATGAGTCTTGCTCTCATTCCAATGATGCTGAATGGTGCTGGCCAACTTTTCAATTTCTTCATTGTTAGAAGTTTCGCTGAGGGTGTTTACATCTTGTACAGCCTGTCGCTCGGCTTTTTTGTATTCTTCTCCTAGAGAGACTTGCTGAGCTTTCTGCCATAGTTCGTTTTGTGCAGCTTGACTACTCCATCGTCCAGATGCACTTATACGAAAGCCCAATAGCCTGCTTACGGATCCAGGTATCTCATCTTGTCCAAAACGAGCAGCGGCCAGTAGTTCAGCCGATTGCGCTTCAGTAAGACTATTTTCTTTAGCGAACCTATTTTTAATTTCTGCTTTCTGAGTCAATCCCTTTGAGTGCTCAGTAAGCGCCGAAAAACCTTGACCGGATTGCTGTGCTTTATAGAGGGCCCGTGCCAATTCTACGCTTTGTACGTCTCCGCGAGATTCTTGCTCGATAGCCTGTTCATTTATATACTCCCCTGCTTGTACACTGTGACCTACTTGTGTTTGCGAAAGCGCTTTTTCTTGCTCATCTATATGGACCTTCACTGGAAATTGAGAGGTGCCGACTTGGGCGACTTGTTTGCCGGCAGCTGTGGTCGTCATAGATAGCATCTGCTCCATCACTTTCTGTAAAGGCGCCGGCGTGATAAGTGGCCCCGTGACTATGGGTATAGGCATTAAATGTCTGGGTAGCGCGTACCCCGGTTTGGATGTTTTCAAAGGCATAGTTGCCTCTGACCGCCTCTGATGCGGCCGTGCTGGCAGCACTTTGGGAGATGCTGGCCAACCCATCAAAGCCCGGCTCCCTGCATAGACAATACCTGCACTGATGGCAAGAACCGACAGCATAAGGTACCCACTCATCGCAGAGAGATCTGCGTTTACCTGAATGAAATCCACGATATTCCCTAAGGTCAGCCCCTCTGGATTTGACAAAGCCAGTGCGCCTGAGGACGCTCCTATCGCTGTTTTATTCCGGACATAGTTCAAGATGGCATAAAGTGGCGGCCACATCTGAAGCCAAAGGAGCAGTTGGAGCCAACGGCCTAGAAAAAGATAGCCGGTTGGCAGCACTGCTAAAGGCACGATAAAAAGAAAGAAGGCATAGGACAGCACATCGAGGATGGCCTTTAAGTTCGTCAAAAACTCAGGGGCCAAACTGCCTTGAACGTCATAGGTCTGCCGTTGTTGAAGATAAGCTTGTCGATGCGCAAGATTGGGTGCATTACCCAGTTGCGTGGAAAGATGCTCCCATCCATCGACAAGCGAAGTGATCATAATCTGTTGCTGGAGGAGCGAAGCAGCTCGAACGAATGTGAGAGGAGCGAAGAAAAGGCTGGTAGACACCAATCTTTAGCTCCTAGTAAGGATTTCCGTGGAAAACCCCGCTTCAAGCTGATAGAGATTGGACCACACTCTTGGATTCTCTTATTCAAATAAACGCTAACCTAAGAGCTTTGCAACCCCTTTTCAAAATCCCTTTAGTAGGAGAAGAGCTCGGATCCTCTGTTTTGTACGTGAAAAGTAAAAAAGATCCAATTTCCTTTCTTTCTTTGTTTATAATAGAAAGCATTTGAAGAGAGATGCTGAGACCAAGCCTTCCATCCCTCTCCTTTACATTCAACATCATTCCTCCGAAGGATGACCCTATCCTTTAAGGAATTCAAGGAATCAGAATTGACTCCCCCACTTTTGAGATCCGAAAGAAGGATATTCAGTCCTTGCAAGGATTGCTCTCCCGTGGAGGTGCGGGGATTGTCGAGGGCCCGCGCTCCCCGTCCCAGCCAATCTCCTTCTGGATGAAGGCCAGACATGACCCTGACAATCTCGACCTTGACCTCGAATAGGTCTTCGGCCTGAATCCGGGCCATTTCAATCTCATGGGCGGAAGGAGAGGTCTTCATAATAAGCCCAAAAGCCTCCGTTGAATGGAGAGAACACTATCCCCCCCTATAATTTCATCTTCTTGATAAGGATAGGGGACGACAGGGGGAGCTACTTCATTTGGGGCTGGCGCTGGACGTGCCCCTTGTTGGTTAACGGACGACGACGTGCCTGCGCTTTCCCCTTCCGATGATCCCAGGAGATCCGTCCATCCACCAGAGCTGCCTCCAGAGCTGCTTCCCAGTATTGAAGTCCATCCAGAGCTGCCCGGATCGACTGGAACCACGTAAAAAAAGGCAGGAAGTAGAACGAATGAAGTGAAGTGCTTGTACATTCTCAAGCCACAACAGATTAAGAAATAAACAAAGAGGAACCATTTGACAAGAGAAAGAGCGCGCTGCAACTTGGGTTTTGTCAGATAAAAGAAAAAGAATCTGACTTGAAGATCCAAAGGGAAGAACCGAACAAGAAGATTGAGAGTAAAGAAGAAAAAGGAAAACCAGAAGAATTGTGTAAAATAAGTGAATTTATCCAGTTGAGGCATTAAAGGTTTTTCAAAAATGATTGATTCCCTCCAGTCCGTCAAGCCTGTAGGAGTAGTAAAGAACTCAAAGAAAGATTTCCATACTTCTCTTACCGAGCTACTGGAAAGGGTAACAGGACTAAAGAAGAGAAAACAACCGCTTTCGGATTCCCCAATGGGAGCTTCCTCTAGTATAGGCAAGGCATAGGCCTATCTTCCTGCTGCCTAAAGAAAAGAGAGAAAAGAAAGGGCAATCGGAGACGAGGTGGGGATAAACCCCACCGGCGTTTGGACGACAGGTAACTATGTCTGATCTCTTTATATATTATATTCCAGTTGCCATAGTCAATCTATTGATCATGTCCATAAATACAAGAAGCGCGAATGCCGATGGAATAAAGAAGGAGCTCCATGGGCAATCCTCACATAGTCATATCGAAGGTAACAGCAGGCTTTCTTTGAAAGGTAAAGGTAATAGTAGGAGAGAACTCGTATAAAAGGTCTTTCCTTTGAAGGGGAAGGACTTTTAGCACAGTAGTAAACCTTAGTCCCGGGTGGAAAGATAAGGCTAAAAGAGGGAATGAACTTGAACATTTTTTTGGATATAAAAAAGGGAGGAAAAGACTCCGATAAATAAAACTTTATTTATATAGTAAGAACCGCTCCGCGGGGTTCTGCTTTGGTAGAGGCCTGCGAAAGGAACCACAAGCGTCAGTCACTTTCCAAGTGTTAAGCAGGTGGAAAGAAAGTCCTTTGGTACAACTAGAGTCTAATGAGGCCGGGTCAACTCAGTCAATCTCCAGGTCCCTAACGAACGAGTCATTCACTTTTGTTTGATCAACCAATGGCCATAATGACCTTCGCGAATTGCTGACGTCAATCGAGATCGATCTGATTGAAGCTCTAGCATCTGACTGGAATTGGGCCGTTGTACGGATCCGTATCAAGACAGCTGTCGGCCAAAGTTTTATGTTATCCCAGTAGATTCCTCATGTTGATTGGCAACTATTGTATTGCACAGGTTCACTTTTCATTTCTCTAAGTCCACCTTGGCACAAAGCTTCAAAGTCTCGCTTTCTATGATGAAAAAATAGATCTTCCGCAGTAGCTGATGCGACTGAATCAGCTGCTTTCTATTTTCAATGATCGGGAGCTTTACCTGCTGCATTGAACACTAGATCACAGGTAAAGAACGAGCAGTTCGTCTAAAGATCCTCTACTTAGCTAGAGAAAGTCTTCTGGCCATCGTGTTACCTCCTGCGAGATAGCTCCCAACCCATCTTCGCTTCAAGCCCAACAGTGCCAAGACAGATTCAATCTAGAGCGCCGCTGGGTTCATTAAGAAAAGAAAGAGAGCAAGTAGTCTGGATTTCGCGAACAACAGTGACAAAGGAGGACGAAACCCCACCCCAAAACCAAAACTGAAGACCGCGTAACGCCGTTCCGTCCGGCTGGGGGTAGATCATTGTGTCAGGGAAAGGAAAGATTCCCGATCATTGGGGAATTTTAGAATTCAGGGACCAATTTCCTGACAAGGAGCTACGGAAGTTGAGCCAATGCCCTGACCCCCCCTAAGAGATCATGTATCAATCTTAGAATATATATGGACATGCTAAGGTGTCCCCTTGCCTTGCGAGGCCACCCTATCTCTTAGTGTACTGTACCGGGGCTAGCGCCGTCGAAGAGGCTCGACAGAAGCGGACTCGTGATTGTGTGGATCGCCTTGTTACACAACTGGAGGATCGATGTAATTGAGAGCGAGACAAAAGGGCTGGTGGGACTTCTGCCTTTCCTTCGCCACTAATATAAGTCAAAGCAGAGAATCCAATTATTGATCTGAGGAATCTCCACTATATTATAAAAAGAGAAGAGAAATTCAAGTATCTGTCTTTCTTCCTTCAGACCGTGACTGATTCTTTGTCTGCTAAGCTCGGGAGCTAGGACCCTTCCTTCTCCCCGAGTAAACGAGTGAAAGCCAAGTGTTTATATAATTCGAAGTGACCAACCTCTTATTCAAGCTTCCTCTTTCTTTGGTCGAGCCTCACTTCTCTAATTCGGTACAACAACTCTATTTCGGTGTAACGAGAAGGAGTTTAGTTTACTAAGGTCATGAGATTTGTGGAACTAATCATGCCTTTACGCGTGCGCCCGGAAACATAGTAGGACGACTGCTGAAAATGGTCGGTCCTCAAATCGCCTATTGCGAGGCGGCTTTTGTTAGAGCCGGGGCGCGGGGGTGATTTGGCCGATGCGGTAAGGCCCTTCCTTCGAGGGGCGGGTGGACCTTCTTCGTCTAATCCAATCTTGGACCTAGACCTAACCTTAGGGCTGCCCGGTTCTTCGGCCCTGAATTTGGCCTTAGAACTAGCTCCGCCAGGCCAAAGGGGGGTTGGATCAGCTAGTTCTTCCACAAGTGTTCCTGCCGCCTCTTGTCCAGAATTTGAATACTGGGACTGGAAGGAATACTGGGAATGGAAGCACATCTTGCACCTTCTATGATCCATTCAACCAGCCTTCAAGATGAGAGATAGGCCTTTAGCAAGGAGATATCGCACGGAAAGCCGGATTAGGTCTTATAATCGAGACTTAACTACGTCAAGCCTTAGTCCCTTAATGAGATTACCCTGAGGCTTAAGAAAAGATAGCCATATAAGTGACATTCTAGCCAGAGAAGAGCAACAGGAGCTAGATTCAAGAAAGTTATGGACTGGAATCAGAGATTGGATGGACATCCGAAACAGAGAGGAAAAGAGGAAGGAAACAAGGCTAGCTCACGAAAGATAAAAAAATCCTACGCTTGTTCGACTTATAGATAGCACTTTTCAGCCTTCTTTTCTTATAGAGAGTACGTTTTTCAGCAGCGCGCTAACGCGCTACGGCTTTTCAGCCTACGCTTGTTGCAGCGGATTGGCGTGTTTGCCTGCCAACAGGAACTTAGACTTCAGAAACGCCGCCATCTTTCTTATCTTAGCAGCGGGGGAATTGGCGCAACTCGTCACGGCAACAGACTTGAATAAAGGACCATCAGGCAAATAGCGGGCTTGGAAAGAGTTGAGACGCGAGTCAGAACTGCCACCAGTCATGGTACATTACTAGTGATGTGGGCTTCTAGTTGTTCGGCTGAATTTTCAATTTCACATCAGAACAATTTGCGTAATGATCCCAAGCAGTGCGAATATCCTGGAAGGACCCTTGCGTACCAAAGAATTGAAACTACTACCAGGAAAGGAGCGGGTGCTGGTCGTCCCCCAACTGCCGAGCACAACGGTGGGGACAATAGTGCTCCAGGATTGATAAACAAACCAAGTCATTCAAAGTGATAACCTTAAGCCACGTTCGGCGTGCTCTGCAGCAGAGATAGACTCGACTAACTTGGGCAATAAGGTTAGCCACCATGAAGGACCAGCTATTTTCGTCCCTACAGAGAGAAAATGGACCTCGGTAACGGCGTTGAAGATAGAGCGAGCCATTCTCGGCATCTTACTAAGAGATGTTAATTTTTGAGTCTATAGCTGCCTAAGAGCATTCTATCAAAGAGCAGATTTGCGCTAAGATCAGCGGATTCTTTAACATAAGTTATTTCTGAATCTATTCTTCCTACCTCTGGGCACTTCACTGGGTCACATCACTTGCTTCCTGCGGGTGAAAGAAGAGTTCCTGTGCCAAGCCTAAGAGGCTTAGACCGATACCTCCCTTCGACTATCATTATTCCCCCAGGAAAAGATTCTCTAGCACCGTCGTCTTCCTAGGCTAAGAGCGCTTACTCCTCCAACACCTAAATCGATGGAACTTGCTTTCCTAAATCACATTCCCCCGGAGCCGGGGATGAATTACTAAATACAATCAATCCTTGAAGAGGATCGGATCGTTCCTAAATAAATCATTGCCCTGGAGCCTCATCTCTTGAGCTCAGTGGGATATAATAGATCCAACTTTCAGTTAGCATTCAAATGCAACTATATGCTTTTAACATTGACTTCGATGTAGGTAACGATGTGCTCTAAGGGAGATTTTTCTCTATTCCCATCCCGAATCTACTTATCGATACTCGTACAATCCAGTTCTTTCAGTAGGAGAGCAGTAGTCAAATCCTGTCTTCTATCTCCTCGTCGTTCAGTCAGTGATCTAGCGGCATTCTGTCTTTCATCCCGTAGGCACTGCGACATTTAGCATTCTTCCTTCATGGCATTAACAAAAACAAAGCATCGAGAGAGAGAGAGCAGGCCATTCCCCTATCTGTTCATTTCTGATTCAATCGAGTCCTACTCTTTCTAACCCGCCCGAGGCTCACTCGCTGCCTTAAGGCATGCCTTTACTAAACTTGCTATTGCAAATGCCCTAACTAAACGACCAACAGATTCTCTAGCACCGTCGTCTTCCCGAGAAAGATCTGCAGAGCCTCTCCCGTTGGTCAAGCCTTCGCTCCCAATTAGAAAGAAAGTAACCTGATGCCTTGCCTTGGATGATTCCTTTGGGTACGCAACTAGGCTATTCCAAGCATCTCTCCAACTAGAAAAAGTCCAGTATTGTTTTATTTTATGAATAAAAGGGGAGTCGTAAGACTGCGAGCTGGGAAGGCGATGTTTTTGATTAAAACATCGGTGCAGAAGGAGTTGTTGGAGCACATTCGAGAAGCCAAAACTCCGAAATAGGCTTGGGACTCGTTTGGTGCGTTGTTTTCACGAGCAAACGATGCTCGGTTGCAACTCCTGGAAAAACGAGATTGGCACACTCACGCAAGGTAGCATGTCAATCTCGCAGTACTTCATGAAGGTGAAGAATGTCTGCAATGAGATATCCCAGCTGGATGACGAGTCCAAGATTAGCGAGACTCGGATGAGAAGGATCATCATTCGTGGACTGCGGCCCGAGTTTGGTGGCTTCATAGCAGCAGTTCGTGGGTGGCCGACACAGCCCACATTGCTGGAGTTGGAAAATATCTTGATTAATCAAGATACTTTGGCAAAGCAGATGGCCGGGGTCACCATTAAGGAGAGCTTTTAAGCTCTATTCTCGGGAAAAGGTAAGAAGAAGCCCAGCATTAAGGAGAAAAAGAAAAAGCCGGAAGAAAGAAGAAGACAATGGAGACAGGAGAAGAAGTCTGGAGAAGTCGAAAGATGTAACACGAAGTTGGTCGTGTTACAGGTGTGGCAAGCCTGGCCACTTTGCTCGAAACTGCAGAGTGAAAGTTTGAAACGTTGCAGAGGTCAGTTCTCATGTTGAGAATGATCGGCAGAATGACGAGGAGTGGAATGTGCATGCCTCGTTTGCGGATATCTGTTCCGCCAAGAAAGGCACTACAATTGATGTGTTGACGACAATTGTAGAAGAACATCAAAGAGGTGTAAGTGCCTGTGCAGCATCTACCTCTAAGGAGAAGATCGACTATGACAGAGACTGGATAGTCGATTCAGGGTGCTCACATCACCTGACCGGTGATATGAGTAAGTTCATGAATCTGCAGAAGTATAATGGGAATGATGCAGTTGTGACCGCGGATAATTCTGTTTATCCGGTAAAGCACGTTGGAGATCTCGCGATTTCGCCACTGAAAGGAAATCCGAGAGTGCTGGAGAACGTTTATCATGTTCCTGGTATGAAGCTTAGTGTCAGTTCCGCAGATTACGGCAGCGGGTCACTACGTTCTCTTTGGACCGTCAGATGTGAAAGTCCTGGCGAATGCAGATGTTCGTGGACAGGTCCTCATGGAAGGTAAAGATGTTGTACGTGTTATCGGCTTGTACAGCATATGTCGACAAGACGCGTCGACATGAGACGGCAGACCTTTGGCATGCTCGGTTAGCTCATGTCAGCTACAACCGATTAGCTGTGATGATGAAGAAGGAGATGGGAAGGAAGGGGATTGCATGGGATTCAAGTAGACGTGTGGTGCGTTGGTCATTCCTTAACAGTTGTGCAATCCCTGCAGGAGGTAAGTCCAGAATCGTAACTCCTCTTGAGTGCTTCAAGGCCTCATTAGCAAGATCCCCTGCTATTTCAGCTGCCGTTGAAGGCAGTTCTTGCTCGAGTTGAAGAAGTGGATGCTGGTATCGTAGATAAGAGAACGACTGCTTAAAGGACTGATCTCTCTCTATTGATTCAGTAATTTCCCAAGTCAGATGCCATGAGAAGCGTTATATTATTAATGTGCATATTTTTTATGTGTTCAGTGACTGGTCTTTCTCTTGTTGTTGTCGAGCTTGACTTCTTTATGCATCTTTTTCCCATGCTTTTCTTTTCTTCGTTAGTCAACAACCAACAAACGAGAACGTTTAGTTCTTCACTATTCCTACAAGAAGGAAGGACTCGCTTTCTCTTTCTTTATTTACATAGAGGTGCTTCTTCCTTAATACCTTAAAAAGGGTCCGGAGGTGGCTAACGTGGTCGTTTAACGAATAGCTATAGCCCAAAAGTATACCACCAGTCGTCTAAGTACGGGTGGAATAGCTCATTGTGGAGGGTGCAGAACGTGGCAGGGGCATTGGTGAGTCCAAAAGGCATAACATAACCAGATCAAACGCCCGGTTGGTTGCTTGCTTGTCACACGGGTCGTCTTTGGCTCGTCTCCTTCCGCGATACGCACCTGGTAGTAGCCCGACTGTAGATCCAACTTCGAGAAGTATCTCGTTGATTAGGGCGAAGAAGTCTGCAATCAAAGTGGATACTTGTTCTTGATGGTTAGGTTACCTTGTTGAGCGCCCGATAATAAAAAAATGCACAAGGCTCCCGCTTCTTCTGGAATAAAACAGGGGCAGGGGCTCCCCAACCTTTTCCCCAGCAATATAGGGAAAAACAGCCTTGGAGGCTGGAATATAAATAGGCCTCACTGAGTTCCTGAAATTCTTTCCTGAGCTCAATCAATCCCCTTAACTAATAGATGCTAGTTGGGGGGCCTAAACCTAGCCCCAGTCTAAATAGTTGGGGCTTTGGCTCCAGGCTCCAACTCGATCTTGTGGTAGACTGCCCTCCTAGGGGGCACTAGGCAACTCACTCGTGGGGCATGATATTCCATAATTTCTCAAGTACTTGCTGCACTTCCTGAGAAAGAAGTCGTCTTGGTATTGGATCCGCTCTTCTGTTAGCATGAACATGAATTATATTCTATTCATCTTCTTTATTCTTAAGAGAACCCCCCACCCGAACCATTCTTAAGACCACCAAGCCCTCTCGAATGAGTTCTACTATAGAAGCTTTCAACGTACACCCGGGGACAAATCTTTCACTCACTGAGAAGTGAAAACCTGTGACTAGATCGTCCTGAAGACGGATGCGACGGGAAGAAGTGGCATTTGAAAGTGTTGCTGACTTAACATTTAGGTTTCGGCATAACAAAGCTTGCACTGTCTTTTCGCACTTAGGCGCACAGCGTGCCATTGGTAATGATTCTACTACGGTGCCACAAATTCGCAAGCTGATCCTAAGTAATCGTTGTTGTTCATTGGATTCCGGAGGAACTACTTCGTTAGGATTGGGGAATTGCTGCGATTCTTCCTGAATAGCCTGGATTCTCCCGTCGAGAGTCACTTTGAAAGTATTACCTAAACTCTTCCGACTGAATATGATAAAGCCTATAAAACAACGAGCTACTATCATTTCTTCATTATAGATTGAGATCTTCTTCGAACTTAATGCACAAATAGATAGAATAGCAGCAAATAACATCTTTCTAGCCTGCATATTCGTGGAACTCAATCTCATTTAGAAAGCTTATCTCTATCTTTCAGCAACTGAACGGGAAGTGGTTTAGGAAAGGACTTTAGAATCGGATGCGCTCGCCCAGCGAGAAAGGCCCTGAACCTGCCAACCAACAAAAAGAAAGAAGAGAACGAAAGGTTATTAAAGACAGATTCGTTAGAGTCTGGAGAAGAGAACTTCGTATTTTGGGAATTCTCTATCTCTAGGAGTCATGTTTAACCTTGAATGCTATTAATAAATTCTACAGCAATAGTCCCTCGGACTCGGAAAGTAATAACGAAAATGGCTAACCCAATAGCAGATTCCGCAGCTGCCACCGTTGGAACCAATGAAGCAAATGATTGACCCATCATATCATCCGAAGAAACGGAAAAGACCAAAAAGTTCAAATTCACAGCTAATAACATTGATTCAATTGGCATTGACATAATAGGAATATTTCGTCTATTAAGGAGGATTCCCCGAATACCTAAAATAGAGATGATCATAGAAAATGTGAAATATTTGATAGGATCCATTTCGGGAACGTGGAATGTAAAAGAAATTCAAATGTTATAACTCCAGTACGTCAGGAACCCTATGTCATTTACAACCCCGGCGTCTTAAGGATATTCATTTCTTCCCTCTTATCGTTTTCATTCACTTCAAGGCTGGTTTTATTCTGTACGTTTATAGTCCCACATGATGGAGTATAATCTCTCCTTTTCATGCTGACTTTTGAATTGAAAAGGAATATGCTGGCCGCCATTATAATGCTCCACTTGCAGATCATCGATTCGCGCAAGTAGAGCTTTGGCAAAACCCACGGATGCACTATCCAACGCCAATGGCTCGATGTGACTTTCAAAGGTCTTATCGGGAAGGGTTTTTTTTCTCCCTATATTAAATAAAAACCTTAGTTGAGTTTTGATGTGGGCACGAAGAGACTCGGGTGCTACCAGATTATCTGGTAGATCCAGAGCCCTTTCCCACTCCGGTTTGGGGAAGGAAGATGAGGAAGAAGGGTTAGATACCGCAGGGTCTTGGGACGACGGCTCAGCGGTATCCATGAGGAAAACATTGTGATCAGCCGAAGACGCTTCCCCGACGCCGTGTGATACGTCAAGGGAATTCTCTCCAAAGAATAGCGAACTCATGATACTAGGAAATATGGTCCGAAGAATCTCGATAGTAGTTCCATAAACAATCCTTTGCGGGATTGACATCTTTTTCGAGCTCAATAATGCATAAATGGATAGAATAGAAAGAAAGAAAGAACTAAATTTCTTTCTAGCCGTTCTTAGGTTCCTTATAGTCATTTCTCTGTCCTTTACTTTCAATATTCCGCTCCCCCCCGAAGAGAGACTCATTCTTACTCTCCCAGAAGACGGAAATCACCGGTTGGCTTGGTCCGGAAAGACATGGGATTTTTAGGCGTAACATT
>CAOJBK010235769.1:0-10456 GCA_948294925.1 Codiaeum variegatum
GTTTATTAATTTTGAATGAAAAATTATTTATATAGTCAAGTCCTTTAATTTATACCTTTTATTAGAAGGATGTGAACCCTCATTTTAGCACCATTACACCCGACTCGTTAATACGAACTCAAAGGATCTGACCAGACTCAAATCGAACTTCAAACGAACCTAAAAAAGTGAATTGGATTGGATTGAACTAGACCCAGAAAATCAAACCAAAAACGCATGCGTTTAAGGATTTACGCTTGCGTAAATGACATTACTCATGCGTAAATGGCCTTGCGCATGAGTAAAGGCCCACGTGCATACGTTCTGAGTGTTGCGCATGAGCCCCCAAAATTAGGGTTTCTACACGATTCCCTATAAATTTGACGTTTCAGAATAGACCCAGGTTCCAGCTTTTTCCATAAAATTTTACACTATTTCCTTATACTCAGCCTCCTAAACACTGCTTTAGCCTCCTAAACACTAAAATCGATGCAAAAATGTTGTGGTCTTAGTTCAATTCGTTCAAGGTTTCAGCTTTAGCACTACAGATGCATCAATTCCAACCGCTTCAGACATCAATCCAGTCTGTCCTTGAATGGTTCCACTCATCCTTACTTGATTCAGACAAACTCTTCTCCTTTTCGAAAACAACAAAGACTCTTTCCGGATTTCTCAAACCGTCCGACCTGCTAGTTCCAAACTCCCGCAAAGCAAAGCTAATTGTGGTATAGTATGCTCTTTTCTCTCAATTATCAATTATTTTAAGCCCTTTAATTCAAACTTAAGGCATGTTTATCATAATGTATTTTTTAAGCCCTTTAATACTGATTTAAGGCAATTCTATGAAAATTTAGTTTTCAAAATTAAAATCGATCAAATCCTAAAATCAATTCTGGTATAACACATTCAAGATCATTTTCACTAATCAAATTTTTAGAATTGATTAACAGCCTACAATTGATTATTTTTATTAAATTAAAATCAATTAGCTACTGAACTCCAAACAACTCCTCTGTTACCAGAACACCCCCCATCCTTCATGAGAAGGGAGAATGGTGCAGGGCTTGATTCCCATTCAACGGGATACACCAGCAAGCCTTTCATGGCTTCAACTCCAAATAGGTTTATTTTCCCCTTTATTTCTATTTGTCAATTTACTTATTTTTATGTTATGTGTTCATTTTATGCTTGATTTGTTTCATATGATTATTGTTATTACTGATTTGAGTAATTTTTTGGAAAATGTGTGCTTCTCCCAGATCATAAGATTGGAGTAGAGATCCCCCTTAATTTCCTAGGTGTTATATGTATTTTATGGCTTTATTTGGGGTGTTGTGTCTTTCCTAAAATCTAAAGTGGGCTAGAGGAAGGACTCCTGGCAGAACCGATTGTGTTTATTGTTTTGTGCGATTGTCATCTATGTTCACATATTTATGCATCCATGCCATTATAACTATTCATGCATACTAAAAAATCACAATTTTAATTGAAATTGCATGATTTTTGAGCCAAATGTTGTCTTTTAAAAATTGGTAACAAAATTATTTTGTTATAAAAATGTTTTCAAATCATGAATCCCTAAACCCCATTTGGTTCCAAAAAAAACAACTTTTCCAAATAGGGTAGAAAAACAACCTTTTTTCTAAAATGTAGTTTACAAATAAAAGGTTTCTTAATCACCTAAGATAAAACTCATTTTCTTAAAGATTAGGTGGCGACTCTAAAACACCTTACACACCACGTGCACTCCAATAGACACATGTGGATGCATAAATATAGGAACCCGACCACATTCTGCAATGCCGAGGGCACAATTCAAAAGGTTTCCTTCAGGCCACAAGGCCCGCAGGCGCGCTTTATCCGGGAAATCCCGCGGGCTGTTAGGGTGAGGCCTTACAGCTGGCAAATCCACTGGGTACGTTTGGTAAAATTGACAAAACTAAGCAGGTTATTTTCTGAAACAACATTTTGGCTCGAAACCATGCAAAAGCAAGTTTCATGCATCACTTACTATACTCCTTTATACTAGGAAAACCAGGATATAGAGTAGCATCGAGTGAACTTCCTTCCTTAGTATTGCTTCGTCGATAGCGAAATCATCGAACTCCAGGGAGCACCAGCTGATCCTTTCTGTTGGAATAACGAGGTACATATAACTGTTTGACCCATGCGAGCCTCCTTGGTTCACATGTGGTTAGGTGTATCGATACCTCTAGCCGATGGGTAACCTTTAAACCACTAAGCTATCATGTAATGATAAGAGTTGACTCTATGCCCCATGTGCCCTAATAAACTCTATATTATTGTCATCATAAAATGTTTTTCATTCATTCATACATGCATGCATCACTGCATCCAAAAACTGAAGTTGGACAAAGTGCACTATTCCAAACAAAACCTGAACCTTTCAAACATCTACCCTTTTTTTTTTTAAAATTACCTACTTGCAATTGGCTTACCCTTTCTTTTCAAAAGAGCTGATACTCAAATATTTTTCCCTTTTTCCAAAGTTCATCATGTCTACTGGAGATATCACACTCAAAGTTCACCATGTATACTCAAACCCTAAGTTATGGCAATGTTTCAAAGTGTTTTAATAATTTTCTAATCTAATTTTGTTAAATGAGTTTTAGAAAAATTAAGTTTTCGTAAAAATTTTTGAAAATCGAATCCTTTTCGATTCGTGAATTTTGCGCTTTTGTTGCGCGACTCCGTAACACTTCCTTCATCACCATGGGCCCAACTACCTTCAAAGTAACCTTTCAAGTCATTGATGTACCATCTTGCTTTAATCTAATTCTTGGTAGGCCTTGGATTCATCAGGCCAGAGCTGTGCCATCCACTCTATATCAAAGAGTCAAGTTTCTACTGGAATATGGCATTGTTACTATCAAGGATGATCTGTCTGAAAAATTTGAAGTCCCAGACATTGTTCCTATCCTGGAAATACAACCTGAGTTGTCAACATATCCTTTATTCAACTTCTCATTTGTTCAGTTTATTCACAATACTGAGGACCTGAGAAAGCCAGTCACTCTAGATTTTGATCCCTACTGTAATCCCATGATTGGCAATATCATGAAACACATGGCCTTCTTTCTTAGTTTAGACCTTGGAAAAAACCATCAAGGAGTTGAGTCATTTAAAAATTTCAAATTATCCACTCCTCTTTTTGGTTTGGGTTATGATCCAACAAATAAAAAATTGAGGAAGAGAAAGCAAAAGTCAGAGAGAAATCTACAATTGTCAAGTAAGAGGGTGAAGTTGACATATTCCTGAGGCCCTATTTTAAAATCCTGAATGGCTATTTTATCAAAGAGGGAGAGACATTTCCTTATTATGCTTTCCCTGCATGGATTTGCCCTATCAGTGGTATTAAAGTTCCTAGCTTCGAGTTATTTTCTGATGTGAAACTGACCACTGAAGATTGCCAGCCAATTTACTACTTGGACTATGACTATGAAGAGAACATGGAAGCAAAAATCTTTGGTGATATATCTGTTCTCACTAATAAGGAGCAGAAATCTGACCTATCCACTATGATCAAGCCCGCTAATGCAAAATTGAAGAACTGGCATTTCGACGAAAGTCCTTTTGAAGCTGTTAAATCTGAATTAAAGCCCGAGTTTGAGTCTAGTTCTGAATCTGAGTTTGAGTCAAGTACTAGTTCTGAGTCCTCTTCTTTTGAGTCTGATGATGATGTCAAAGATCCATCGGGTTTTAACTATGAGTATGATGTAATTGTGGACCTCTCTCCTATTTCAATTAATAAGACATCTAAGTTTTCTTGCTATGAGCATGTCTCCCTATTTTCTTTTGATGTTCCAATTGATGAATCTGACCTTGAACAAACAAAAAAAGAAAATAAAATAATAAAAAAAAATAAAAGGTACAGTTAAAGAGCCCATAAATACTGGCACTCTATGACATGCCTAAAAACACATAGATTGCATCTGTATGCTCAAACAAATAGGACACTGAATCTGCAATCAGAAGATTCAAAGACTGTTTTGCCTGGAAGCCCAGTGATATGACATGACTAGATCCAAGCATCGTCGTCCACAAGATTCCAACCTACCTAGATTGCAAGCCTGTAAAGCAAAAGCTCAGACGTATAAAGCCTACCTAGTATATTCTAATCAAAGAAGAGGTCACCAAAAAACTCTCTCACAGATTCATTGAGCTGATCAAGTACCCATCCTGGTTGGCTAACATCATCCCATTACCAAAGAAGGATGGCAAAGTCAAAATGTGTATGGATTACCGAGATCTAAATAAGGAATGCCCTAAGGATGACTTTTCACTACCCCACATAGACCTCCTGGTCAATGCACTAGCCGATTCAGAGATGGTTTCCTTAAGATCTAGCTACGGGGTATAATTAGATCCTAGTTCACCCTCTAGACATGGAGAAAACAATTTTCATCACAAAATGTTGTACCTACTGCTACAGAGTAATTCCATTTGGATTAAAGTATGCCAGAGCCACCTATTAGAGAATGGCTACTTCTATTTTCCATGACTTAATGCACAAAGAAGTGGAAGTATATGTCGACGGCATGGTCATTAAAGGTGCTACCCCTGAATTACATCTATAAGAATTGGAGAAGTTTTTCCTTAGACTTTGACAGTACAATCTTAAGCTGAATCCTAAAAAATGCATATTTTGAGCCTCATCTAGAGTCTTCCTCGATTACATGGTTAGCAAGAAGGGCATATAAGTGGATTCTGTAAAGTCTAAAGCCATCCTTGACATGCCACCTCCAAAAATTGAAAATGAGATATAAGGCTTTCTCGGTCGCCTTCAATACATCAACCAATTCATCCATCAACTAGCTGACACTTGCAGCCCGATATTCAACTTACTGAAAAAGAATTCCTCAAAGCAATAGACTGAAGAGTGTCAGAAAGCCTTTAAACAGATCAAGAAGTATCTTTTGAGTCTACCAATTCTACAGCCTCCTAAGCCTGGTCAACCTCTACTGCTTTACTTAACTGTTACTAAAGAAGCCATGGGAGCAATGCTAGCTCAAAAATCTCCAGATTCATACAAAGAGAATGCCATTTATTACTTGAGTAAGAGAATGCTGACACACGAACTCAAATACAAGTATATTGAAAAGCTCTGCATAGCTCTGGTATAGGTTTATCCCAAACTGAGGCATTATCTAGGGGCATACATCACACATATCCTCACTAATCAAAGTCCACTCAAGTATCTCATTGAAAAGCCTAATCTAGATAGCAAAATAGCTAAATGGATGGCTATCCTGGTGGCCTACGACCTCAAGTACATTCAGAAAAAGTTCAACAAAGGTAGCATCATCGCCGACCAACTGGCTGTGGCCTAAACTAATGATCTTTGGGAAGAACCTGAATTTCCTAATGAAGACATTCTTTTCTTATAAACTGAAACATGGAAAATGTACTTTTATGGAGCTTTAAACCACAAAGGTTATGGCGCCAACTTGGTGTTCTTTACACCTACCAACGAAAGCTTACCTTTTGCAATTAAACTGGATTTTGAGGTAATCAACAACGAAGCTGAATATGAAGCATGTGTGTTTGGGTTAGAATAAGCTCTCTAGATTGGCATTAGAAACTTAAAAGTCTACAGTAATTCCAACCTCATTGTCTCATAAGTCTTGGGAAAATGGAAAATCAGAGAGGAATGACTGGTTCCTTACCATAAGTGCATTGAGGAGTTGGCTAACAATTTTGATAACTTTTCATTTCACTATCTTCTAAGAACTCAGAACAGATTCGTTGACACATTGACCACTCTTGTATCTATGATAAAAATATGTGATGGGTTCATTATCCATCCTATTTCGATAAGCATCAAGCGTTAACTAAGTTTTTAAGCTTATTGAATGAACATGCAAGTCAAAGAAAAACTAGGGTACTGGGACATCTATGTCTACCTTACCAAAGATGAATATCCTAAAGGTGCCTTTAAATTAAAAAGGAGAACTGTTAAATAGCTTGCCAGTGGTTACATCCCCAGAGGTGACATCCTCTATAAAAAGACAATGAATGGCTTTTACCTCATATGCATCTCAGACGAAGAGCCCAATACAATAATGGAAGAAATCCATGGTGGAATAGATGGGGCCCATATGAATGGATGGGACTTATCTAGAGAAATCATGAACCAAGGCTACTATTGGCTCACCTTGAATGGGGATTGTGCACGATATGCCCGAAGGTGCCCAAAATGTCAAGAATATGCAAAACTCCAGAAGCTTCCTTCCTTGCCTCTTAATCCGATTTCTACACCTTGGTCCTTTACTGTTTGGGGCATAGACATCATTGGCAAGATCTCACCGAAGTCATATAATGGCCATGAATACATTTTAGTGGCCATAGATTATTTCACCAATTGGGTTGAGACTGCACCTTATCAAGTACTGGATTCCAAGAAAGTAGCTTAGTTCATCAAAACCATCATCTCAAGGTATGGTATTCCACATGAGATTATCTCCGATAACGGCTCCCACTTCTAGAAAGAGGTAGTCACTCTCCTGAAATAGGAAAAGATCGAACATCATAGGTCTTCCCCATAAAGACCTCAGACAAATAACGCAATTGAAGCCACCAATAAAGCACTAAAGAACATGCTTCGAAAAATGATCAACAATCATAGAGGTTGGCACTTATACCTTCCAAGTGCCCTCCTTAGGTATAGAACCACATATAAGTTAGGTACCAGAGCTACACCATATTCACTAGTCTATGGGATGGAAGTAGTCCTCCCCATAGAATTGGAAATTCAGACAGCTAGAGTTCTTTGAGAAACTCAGATATCTGAACTCGACTGGAAACAGGCCTACTACGACCAACTCAACGCTGTAGATGAAAAGAGGGTGGAAGCACTCCACCACACATAGAATTACCAAATTAGACTTGCCAAATATTTCAAAAAACGGGTTCAAAGTCGCAACCTTCAAGAAGGTGACTTAGTTCTCAAAAAGATTAGACAAGTAGTGCAAGACCCTCGATGAAAATTCAAACCTCCTTAGAGCGAACCATACATCATAAAAAAGATCATATTAGGCGGAGGCGTCATCCTGATGGACATCGACAATAATGAATTCAACCATCCTACTAACCTCGATCAACTCAAGAAGTACTTCATATATTGTTCTTATTGTATGAGTATACATTCAGGCATCATTACCAAACAAGAACTCCATGGAACTGATTCTCCAAAATTACCATGTATTCAATTTTCAAATTATCTTTTGTAAGGAGATATGTAAGTAGCCTTTACAGGCACGGTCCAAATCATTTAATACAAATCAATGTTTCATTCGCATTCACATTTAGGCTCATTAACATTGCATGAAAGAGTTAAAAAGAACAAATAAATAAATCAAAAAATGAATGAAATCCGCTATGCTGAAAACCCAAACGAGCAGCTTAGGCAAAATTTAGGGTACAACCTTCTAGATAGAAAACTAAAAAGGCAGTCTAGGCAACAATCAAGGCAGGCCTAGGAACATGAGCCAAGGCTCTGGCGCATGCACCAATGCCCAAGCACATGAGCCAAAGGCTTGGCGTATGAGCTAAGGCCTAGGTGCATGAGTCAAAGGCTTGGCGCATGAGCCAAAAGCCTGGCACACATGCCTAATTTCCTGACTTTTTTGGCTCAGTTTCTTTATAAATAGGACATCCAAGTCACCATTTGAAGAGCTTTCAACTCAGAACCTCTACAAAAATTCATACTGAAATCCTAAACACCCAAACCTCTACCAAAATTTACACTAAAATTCAAACCAACTCCCAAATGTGCTTTCAAATATTTTTTCTCCGAACACAATGGAGTCCTGATCCGGACTCATCAAGCCTTATAAAGCTCTTGTTCCACATCCAAGGAAATAAAAGGTATTATTATTGGTAAATGGTAATGATATCCTTTTAATTCAATTCAAATAAGCCCTAAACTGATCTAGGCACTCACACTTTTAAAATCAATTTTTTAAAAATCTAAACTGAAAATGATTAAAAACTTATTTGGTTAACCTTTTTATAAAAAAATATGGTTAGCTTTTGAACAAACAACCAATCAAACCCACTTTTTCAAACAGTTCCACCCTTCGCAAGAAGGAAGAACAGTGTGGGGTTTGATTTCCATTCGAAGGGAAACACCCGCAAGCCGTTCTTTAGCTTCAACTCCAATTTTCTAAAAATTCATTTTTTGTTAAAATTTGTTTATCTGTTTTATTTCATTTTATTATTTTTATTATTAGATCATTGGCCCTATTTCCATTATTTTGTATAATCTGTTATTTGGGGAATGTGTGCCTTTCGCTGATCCTTTGGACTGAAGAAAGGATCCCTTTGCATTTTTTATATTTTTGGATGTAATTTTATTTATTTCTCATTTTATTTCTTTAAATTTGTTATTGGGGATGTGTGTCTTCCCTAGTACTCTTTTAGGGCTAAAGGAAGGACCCATGTTTATTTTTATGCTTTTATTGCTTTCGTATTATAATTGTCATTCATGCCATATAACTATTCATGCATCATTCAAATATGATTTATTATATTCATGCACCATGCCAATATGCCATACATATACGAAAACAGATTTTAACCAAAACCATTTGAAATTTTAAGCAAGAAATCTTTTAAAGAAAATGTATTCTTTTTTTAAAATCAACATTTTTCAGAATTGTTTAAGAAAATGAATAGTTTTCTAAACTGAAATTTTGTATAAATCACGAGCCTTCGAATCCACCTTTGGTTCGAGGCTCTCCTTTTCCTAAAAATTAGGCAAAATAACAATTTTCAAAATGGAGTTAATTGGTTTATTAATTACTTTGAAAATAAATAATTTTCTAAAAACTAAGTGGTGACTCAAATTCACACGTACATCCAACAGACTCATAAGAGAATTCTCCTAAAGGAGACTTAACCAACCCAATGCCAGGCACAATCTAACCCCGTGCGGTTGGTTTTCTCCAGCCAGAAACTCGAAGGCGCGCTAGCGGGCCATTCGGTTCAGACGGGGCCTCATAGCTGGCGACTCCATTAGGAACGTTTTAAAACTGTCAAAAACTAAGTGGACTATTTTTCATACAACATTATTTGCATAAAATCATATGGCTATGGTTTTATGCATCACTTCAAATGCACCCTTATTTCTCAAAAAATAAGGATAAAAAGTAGAATCGAGTGAACTTCCCTCCTTGGGACTAGTTTGCTGATAGTGAAATCATCCAACTCAAAGCGTACCCACTTATCCTTTCAGTTAGGATAATGAGGTTGCACATAGTTGTTGGATCCACACGAATCTCTTTGATTCACATGTGGTTAGGTATATTGCAGTTCTAGTCTCTAGGTAATCTTTCAAACCACCAAGCCTCATGTAATAATTAGAGTCGACCCTAGGTCCTATGTACCATAAAGCTATGATATTACTATCATCATGAAACCATTTTTCATTCATGCATACATGCATGCATGCATCACTACATAAGAACTTAACCTAATAAAAAATGTTCCAAATTTTGGTTTTCCTACCTACCTTTTTCATACAAACCGGCCTGTTGTGGTTCTCCCTTTTCAAAATGCTGATACCCTGCCTTTTCTGTCCAAAGGTTAACATGTCCAATGTTGTCCTCCATATTTTGATGATTCCAAAATCGATAGTCAAGTTATTCATTGTAATGCAAATATTTGTCAAAATTATGTTTCATCGTTAAATGAACAATTAAGGAGTATTTGGTACATATATATGATCATAGGTTTTTCAATGAGATTCTTGAGTGGACTCTGATTAGTAAGGACATGTGTGATATATGCCCCCAGATAATGCCTCAGTTTGTGATAAACCCATACCAGAGCTAGGAAGAGCTTTTTAATGTACTTGTATTTGAGTTCGTGTGTCAGCATTCTCTTACTCAAGTAATAGATGGCATTCTCTTTATGTGAATCTGGAGATTTTTATGCCAACATTGCTCCCACGACTTCTTCAGTAATAGTTAAGTAAAGTATTAGAGGTTGACCAGGTCTAGGAGGTTAATTGGCAGACTCAGAAGATACTTCTTAATCTGTTCGAAGGCTTTCTGACACTCTTCATTCCATTGCTTTGATGAATTCTTTTTCAGTAAGTCGAATATCGGGCCGCAAGTGTCGGCTAGTTAATGGATGAATCAGTTGATGTATTGAAGGCAGCCAAGAAAGCCTCGTATCTCATTTTCAGATTTTGGTAGTGGCATGTCAAGTATGGCTACTTGGTTGGATCCATTTCTATGCCTTTCTTGTTAACCGTGTAACCGAGGAAGACTCTGGATGAGGCTCAAAATATGCCTTTGTTGGGATTCAGCTTAAGATTGTAATGTCTAAGTCTAAGGAAGAACTTCTCCAGTTATTGCATATGTAATTCAGGGGTAGCACCTTTATTGACCATGTTGTTGACATATACTTCCATTTCTTTATGCATTAAGTCATGGAAAATAATAGTAGCCAT
>CAOJBK010235802.1:0-10362 GCA_948294925.1 Codiaeum variegatum
CTGCACTTATGGAGAACTTGCACAATACTTCAATTTAACTTTTACAATTTATTTGCATATTGAAGGTGGCTGCAAGGAAGATGGTAGGGGTCCTAGCATATGGGATGCTTTTTCACACACACAAGGTACAACCTTTACAAATAAATAGAATGAATTCATTTTTTCTTTTGGATTTATTTATTTGTCAGTTCCTTTATGAATTATGTTATGGAACTCATTCCATTTATGTTTCTTATTTTGCCTATGCTTTTTCACGAGATGCTATGAGATAATGTGTAAGATTGAAACATAAGTGACCAGAGATTGATAATTGACATTATTGGGCATCTTCACTATAAAAGTGAGCCATATTAAGATTGATTCATTTTTTTATCTATTGATTTTATGTTCTAGAACATAGCTTTTAATATTTCTTCATTTTTTTCCTCAAAATTTTGGTTTCACCATCCTCTTTGTGTAATCCAGCAGTTGTTGAAAAAGAGAGCTCGTATTGCTATAAGATAATCATTTCTCTCATCTTATCCACTTTAATGTATGATATGTAGTAGAAAATCTCTCTAATTCTCTCTTGTTATATTTCTTTTTGCATCGAATGTCTATTGCTTTATTCTGTGTCATTGGTTCCTTGGCCCATAATATAATAATAGCTAACACTTTTGGATCTTTTGCTATGTTGGTCATCATGGCTGTTGGAGGATACATCATGTCAAGGGGTAAAACTAAAGCTTTTTTATTTTATATTTTCATTTTTCAATCTCCCACGTTTCTTTTTTTTTTTTAACTTACCATGATACAGTATATCCTAAGGTGGTGGATTTAGGGTTTCTAGATTTTTTGTTTGATGTATGGTAAAAATGTAGCTTCTATAAATGAACTCCTTAGGCATTCTTCAGATAAGATCCTCATTCATTTGTGCTATAACTTTTAAGTGGTTTGCTATTTTATCCGTCTAGGATGATAAATATGTATGGATAATTTAATAGATGGAATGGACCTTTCCTTATTAATTGAGTTGAAAATAAGATTTTTAGTAATCATTATAGAGTTCGATTCACTATTTGTGTCTTATAAAAGGGGATTTGGTGTTCATTGACTTGTGTTTCTCAGTCAATGTAAAGACCCTACATTCAATTTTAGTTTTAAGTTTTCAATGGTGGTTTTGTTATCATTTATCTCTCCCTATTAACCTATATTCCTTCCCTTTTCATTTGCCTCTCTCTCACCATGTTACAAGTTCTCAACAATAATAAAAAAAGGGTTCTCTTAAGTCTCTCCATTAGCTCACACCAATCGTCCACGGCAAATAAGTCTGCCTCTTTTTCTCATCACAGCTTCTCCGTCACCCCTCCTCACCATATTTCCAAATGTAATTTTAATTTTCATCTATCTCTACTCAAAGAACCTCTTTGATTTTATTTCCTCAAATTTCTTATCTTAGTGTTGATCAAAAACCCTAGTTACTTGCCACTCACTTAATTAGAGAAGCAAGTCTTCACGTGACTCTTCAAATTTTTGAACTTTAAAACATTTTCAAATTATTTTGGAAACATGTCTCTTGATGCCGATCATGATGGAAAGTCTTATATTTCTAGGGTTTTTTTTTTTTGCATTTCTTTTTTGTAAATTTCTCAATTTTTTAGCTTAATAGAAAATTCATGAAGAAGTTTATTGTAATTGATCTCATTATTTCTCAATAATTCCTATAAGGGATCAACTTTCAAAGGATGACATAAAGGTATGCATTGCTATGTTCGAGAAGCTTGGAGATGCCTTCCCCAATGCTAGCAAGTGGTATGCTTGTGTAGCTTCACATCTCACCACAAGGTCCTATTTATTTTCATTATTTTTTTAATGGATTTTTACTTTTCAAATTATGCATTTATTTTTTACTTTACATATTATATTGATTTTAATTTGGGTTTGGTTTTGATTTTGATTAGCTTTCTTAGAAAAGCTGTTGGAGTAAGTATTGGTGGAAAAGCTATTGCTCTTACTAAAGTTACTGCCATTGTTGAGGTTTGTGTTTCAACTTTTATTGATTTTTTTATTCTTCATATTGATGATTTGAAAGAACCCAAATTTGGATCTTTTCTTTCTTTTGAATCATACAACAGATGGGTATGATAAGGGAAGTCTCAAGCTCACTTTGATCTCATATTATTTTCACTTTTATTCAGAATTGTATGTTATAGTTACTAATATATACGGTTGTGAGACTTCTATATATTTGGCTATTGATCAAATATTAATTTCTTACTCCCTTTTGTTTACCCAAACTGCTTTCCTTAAATCATTGCATGAATTTATGATGCATGAGGTATGAATACTCTTTTTTTTTCTTAGTTTTCTTTCCCTATATTTTTAATAACAGAAAGTGAATCGAACTTGAGTATATTATTCAACTAGTTATGTCTAGTTTTTTCATATTACTTAAAATCAGAAAAGTTGATTTTCCTTTTTCTTTTTTTAGTTTTCAAGAGAATGGTTAGCTCTTGTTTAAATTTGAAAAAAAAAATAAGAGAAAGAAATTTTGGGTTTAATCTTCAAAATTTTAGAAATTTCTTGTCTAGCTTTTACTATTGAATCTTACTTTTATTAATGAGAAGTTATGGTGCTTTGTTGTGTGCAGGTCTAACATATTCACAATACATATTGAATCAATCAAATTCTACTACTACTAAAAATAACTCTAATTCAAGTGGGACTTGCTATACTACACCATTAGTTGGAGCCTTCTTAGTTGATGCATGTCTTGGAAGATATTGAACTATTGTAATTTTCTTGATCATTTATGTCATGGTAAGTGCTTTTTTATATGGGCCTATGAAATTCTTTTATAATTGAATTTTCTAATGACAGAGTTCATAATTTACTTTACGTATGAACATAATAAATATCTGAACTTCTTAACCATATATGAATATTATTATCATGAAGGTTAGTTGGAACTTGAACACACACAAGGATTTTTTTAATTATGAGAAGCAATGGACAACCTATGTACAACTTTTGTGTTACCATTGATGATACTACCATGGCCATCTTATATTTAAGGTAATTGTGGTATTTTAAGGGAAATTTTTATTTTTTAGAGGAATTTTTCCCTTGTTTCTATTCCTTTCAAAGTCCTAAATTTTGGTTGTGGTACATGCATCAGCTTTTAGCATCTTAATGAGTCATAACTAATTTTTAAAGAGCACCTATATAAAGTAGATATGCTTATTATTTACTGCACTCTCTTTGAAGCATCAAATATGATGAATTGCATAAAAATAGGTAATAAAAAATAATCCATTTTATGAACCTAGTGCATAAATATTTGATTCTGTTTGGTGCTATTGCTATTGATTTTGGCAAGTCTGATTATGCTGAAATTATTTTTATTTTTGTTTAGTTTAATTTTTAATTTCTTGTGATAGGAGTTAAGTTGTAGTTTTAATGTTTGATTGTGAAATCCATTTACTTTAAATATATTGTGTAAAAGGTCAGATTGTGTAATTGAGCTGCAGTTTCAATATTTAATTCTGAATTTCACTCATTTTAATTGGGTTACGTGAAAAATAATATTGTGCTTGAAGGTTCATTCAATTTTCTTACAAGTTCTGATCTTATTTTAGTGAAAAAATCCTAGCTTTCCTTGACTTCTTAACTCTTATGCTTGATTTAAATTGAGAGAAAAATTAGTTTTGTTCATTTTTTAGTTTTCTTTTCATGCAAAAACACTAGTATTTCATATTTTTCATATACATTTGTCCATGTCACTTAGCTAGTGGCATATATACATGATATTAGAGAATTGGTGTGGGGCTTACTTGCAACATCATGATTATGGTCTAACTGAACAATATCATAGGTAATGACTATCAAAATATTGCAAATGGAGCAAAAAAGTGTTGCATTTTTCGATACAATGTGTTGCTTTAAATTTTCTTGTCAAAAGTGTTGCATTGGCTTGAAATTTTACAACACTTTTTTAGGCGTTGGCTTAAATTGGAAAGTGTTGCCTTTGACCCCAAAGGCAGTGGTGAATTTCCCAACAATATTTTTTTTACCAAAGTGTTGCATTAGGGGTTTAGTGTTGTATTAGGGGTTTATTGCAACACTTTAAGGCCCAGTACAACATTTTTTGGCATGTAGTCTTAGGTCATTTATGGTGTAGTGCATGTTCTTTAAAGATCTTACATCCACACACTAAACTACTTATGATATGGAGAGATTAGAATCTCAAATTTTAGAAATCTTATGCAAGCTAAATCTTATATTCCATCTAATTTTTTTATTTAATGGATCATCTACTAATTCACTTAAGCTATAAGGCAAGAATTAGCAGGGTCGATTCAATAGTAATGGATGTATCTCTTTAAAAGGTATGGATTTAATTTGATCATTTCAATTCATTTTTTTCAATTCCCAATACAATGAATCATGTTCCTTTTTTTAAAATGTTTATAGGTACTTAGTAAGTTGAAAAATTATGCGTGTAATAAAGCTAGAAAGGACGGCTCTATAATGCATACTTGGTTGATGAAGCATTGACATTTTATTCTCATTATTTTGAGGACCACGTCCAAACAAGAATTTGAATTCCATTACGCAATGATGATGGAGGCTTGGACGAGCAATCTGATGATCCATTGTTACCTTTAGTGTTTAAATATCTGGATCGGTATTAGGTAACACAATGAAGCCTAAAACTAAATATTCAACAAACCAAGAATACATAGCTTCCCATATTTATGTCCTTCTCAATAGCACTAAAGTCGAACCATATATAAAGTAAGTTTTAAATATTTAATTTATAATGTAGAAAAATGTTTATAGTTAAATGTGCATTGTTAAACAAATTAACATTTTTAATAGTATATATTATGATATGGTGAGGGAAATACATTCAAATATCTCTAAAGATTAATTTAGCAAGAAATTAAATAACAAATTTGATCAATGGTTCGAACAATATATAAGTACATCATAACATCTAAACTTACAATTCATTTAATTCAACTTTACAAACATCACCATATAATGTTAAATTTTAATATATTTAGGTACAATAAAAAAACTAATGTCACGTAGGAGATATCTTTAGAGGTTCATCAAAAAGTATAGCAACTTATATTGATTATGTAATCAATGGATATAAGTTTCATATTGAGACTTTAAGATCAAAAAGGGAAGAAAATGATGAATAGCGATGTGTGCATAAATGGAACCTATGGAGATGATGGCCTAGATTATTATTGTAAGTTAAAAGAGGTGGTTGATTTGAAATACTTCAGAACTGTGACTAAAAAAATCATCTTATTCAAGTGTGAGTGGTTTTTGCAATTTGGGTTTAGTCTTATAAATAACTTTTTTTTTCATATTAATAAATTTTATTTTGACTGGATATTATCTATTTTTTTCACAGGGTCCTCTAACGATGTCCATTCATTTATTTAGCTATTAAGGTTAGTAACTATAAAAGTAATATGAAAATTTTAAACTTATATATTCATTTGTGATGCTATATAGTTATAAGACTTAAAAAATTAAATGAGTTTGTTGAAATGGGAATTATTGAATTTATTGATGAGTTTGTTATTGAATTTGCTGATGAGTTTATATTGTTGATTTCTGTTGAAATTGGAGACCTGAGTGTGTCATTGAGTTGATATATAAAAATTTATATTTTTTTTAGAGGGGGGAGGGGGGAGAATGTCCTATTTTTAGGGGAGACTATACCAAAATTTTGTTAAAATTTCTTCTTGCTTAATGTTTGTTATTGTCATTTTGCAGGATGAGAAGAATGCCACTAGTATGAGGTCATAGTGGGCCACATAGATCACAAGGAGGATGTCCACATGACTAGGGGTTATGGGATGCCCCCACCTCTTCCTACTTCAAATGCACCCTCTACTTCTGCTGTACCTACTTCAGTATCACTATCTACATCATTTGTATCATCACCATCTACTCCAGCATTGTAACCTCCAGCAGCAGTGATGCTGCCTACTACTCCATCACCACCATCAACCTCTACTGATGGAGAGGCTAATACTTTATGTCCTCCCACACCCTAAGATCTCCATTCAGATCGCAAACCAGGGGTCAAAGAGGTTGAGATGCAGGGATAAGGGTGAGATCTTTAATCCTCATTTTGTTTTTTTACATTATAGTTGATTAATTTTTTTTTCATTTTTAGGTTCGTTCAACAACATCAAAAACCTGAGAAGATTATGAAGTCATTTCCATTGAGACTCACATGGGCTAGTGTTCAAGATTAAACAAAATTATTGGAAGGAGTTCAAGGTAATAAATTATCATTTAGTTTAATTTTTTTTTTCATTTCTGTTTTCTTTATAATTGTTAAATAATGTTTCTTTTTTACTTTTTAATTATGTAGGATAAATATTAATGGCCTAAAGAGATCAGTGATGATGTATTCAAGGTATGGCATGCAGTTTCTATTGATCGATACAATAATATCATGTACGAGGTGTGCCATCAGAAGAAGGGACGACCGAACTTCAGTTCATAGAGGACTTAAGAGGCATACCAGAGGGTATGGCAGGGAGATGAGTGGAAGGAATGATCTAAGAAAAACAAGGAAAACATACTATCAAAGAAAGACGGAGTGGGTAGTGGATCGTCTCGCCATACAGGCGATCCCATTATCGCACTAGATCATAAGCGTATGATTGTAAGTTTTTTTTTTCACTTATTATTTTTACTTGTATATAATTAAAATTATTAGCAATAATTTTTTTCATAGCTCTTGCACAAAAAAAAAAAAACTTGATAGATCAAGTTAGCGATGTTACAGTGTATGAGAAGATACACAAGAAGAGTAGTAGAGAGTGCTTCGTTCGAAAGCATTTGTGGTATAATTTTTTTTATTAATTTATATTCATTAAGTGATAATTTTATAATTTTTATTGGAAAAATATTAATTAATGTTTAACTACTGGAGAAACTTCAAAAACATATACAGAAGCTTGTTTCACAACTATCGAGCGGTACAAAGTCTGGCACAGGCGAGAATAACTTACCAATAGAGCCGACTTCGAATGAGGAGATACCTACTGAGATACAACGTTAGACTTATATTGATGTGCTCGAGGCGATGCTTGATAAGAGGAGGATATATGGGTTCAACATCAGTGGATCATAGTACTTCAGATAATCTATCTCCATATAGGGGGGGTCTCTGCTAGCACCTCGGTTAATCAGCTAGTGTCCGAAGATCATGTTGCAGACCGAGTAAAGGTTGTTTTCGTTGAGGTCTTAGAACTCATCGTACGGAGAGGAGATGTAGCACCGGGAGTTCAAGAGTGGCAGCAATGCCATCATCAACATCATACTCCTCTAACAACAGTCGATCTAGCAGCTCCTGCCACGACCACTGCAGCCCCCGTCGATCCAGCAGCCCTTTCTGATGCCACTGCCATTATCGATCGAGCAACCTCTACTAATTCCACTAATGACACTTAAGATATTCATGATTTGACTCAAGAGTAATTACATATTAGATACATCGTGTATTATATTTGAATACTAAACATTACTATATTTTTATTTTATTTATTTTATGCATACTTTTTTTTAGTATATTATACATATAGAAATTTTATTGCAATCCCAATTATCAAGTTTTCATACTTATTATTATTGTTCATGTAAAAAATGTGTTTCAATTAGTAGAACAAAGAATCGCTGTCTCAAATCAATTGCCAAAGATGGTGGAGAAAATACAAAGCAAGGCGGTGATACCCAAGACATATCTTTCTCTCTAGTGAGTGATAGAGATGAGTCATAGTCGTCTCAAACTTCTGAGGTCGTGATGGCTGGCTAAAAGTCACCCAGTCTGCCATGGTTTTAATAGCTTGGAACTACTAAGGTTTTGGGTAGGCCTTGGCAGTTTTAAGCTCTTAAGAAGCTCAAACAAAAATTCTACCAAGATGTGGTCTTCCTTAGTGAGACAAAGCAATCTTCTTCATATCTAAAAGGTCACAGGTGTAGGTTGGGTTATGAGCATGGGTATTATATCACTCCTAAAGAAAAAATGAGAGGGTTAGCCCTCTGGTGGAAGGCTTCAGTGGGTATTACTATACTGGAGACTAATAAGAAATATTAGATGGTTTACCTTGGCTTTATATTGGCGATTTATTGATTGCACTTTTTTTTAAGATCAGGCTAGTGGACAACCTCTGAAGTAGAGTCAAGTTTAGAGATTACATAGATTTATGGATTTAACTGGTCTGATTGAGTTGCAATACTTAGGATGTGCTTTCACCTGGATTGATAGAAGAACAGGGGATGCTAATATTCACTCTAAGATTGATAAGGCATTGGAAAATGGTAGTGCCAACTTTTTCCATCTGCTCAACTCTTCCATAAAGCACTTGTGGGTCAGATCATCGACCGTTGGTGCTGATTTCCAGTCCTCATAAATTTTTTATACCAAAGAGATTTGTGGTGGATAAAAGATGGTTTAAGGAGCAGACTTTTTATAGCTTAGTTAAACATATCTGGAATAGTGATGAGTCTACTTCTCATGGTTCTAGTTCTTTGTTAGTGGACAACTTGGATCGGTATTAGTCTAAATTGGTCAGCTGGAGTAGGGAAGCTATTTGCAACTCTCAGTATAGAATTAAGCAACTCAGGTGCCAAATTGATGAGCTACATGGGTCTGATTATTCAGAACATGTTAAACAGTAGGAGGAAGTGTTACTGTACCACTTGAATGAAGCATATGCAGTAGAGGAGCAGTATTGGGATCAGAAAGCACTCATTAAATGGTTGGCTAAAGCGGATAAGAATGCATAGTTCTTTCATATGTCCACTATACAACGACGGCAACAAAATTAGGTGACAAGGCTTCAAGCTGCTGATTGGAATCGGTTTATTGCAGAATCAACAATTACAACTGAAGTTTATAATTTTTTCAAACGTTTGTTTTCCTATAAGCGAAGTCATATGTCTCTAGTTGTACACAGATGCATCTCTTCTATTACTTTAGATAATATTAACAAGGCTCTTTTACAGGAAGTTTCTATGGCATAAGTGGAAAAAACACTATTTGGATTGGATGGAGCCAAAGCCCTAGGACCAGACTGCTATACTAGGGCCTTCTTTAACTCTAATTAGGAAACCATCAAGCACTCAATTATGGATTTTGGTTCCTAAATGTAAAAATCCATAGGCAGATAAGGACTATAGGCCGATTATTGTTGTAACTTTTTGTATAAAATAGTTTCTAAAACCTTTGTTAAATTCTCTTATTACTCCTTATCAAGTTGCCTTCATTCTACAAAGATATTTGCAGGATAATGTGATAATAACTCATGAAGCAGTTCATTATTTAAAGAAAAGGCAATCTCATCCTGATGGTGTTATGGTCATTAAGCTTGATATGTTGAAGGTGTATGATTGTGTTAGTTGGTTATTTTTAAGACAAAGGTTGGAAGATAGGGGATTTCACACCACATGGGTCAAGCTTGTAATGAGTTGTGTTTCTATGGTAAAGTATCAAATTTCCTTGAATGGTGGACTGACTAAGTTGATTAAATTAGAAAGGGGTTACGTCCCTTTCACCATACCTTTTCATACTGGTTTCATATGTGCTTTCTAGAATGATTATTGACACCAAAACTATGGTCGCTTGTGTGGTTATAAAATAAATTGTTTTTGTCTTGCATTGACGTATGTCCTCTATGCAAATGATACAATGTTATTCGTAAAAAGCTAATAGGCATGAGGCTAAGTGTCCAAACATATTTTGTGACAATACGAAGCTGTTTCTGGACAATGCATTAACCTCCATAAATCAAAAATCTTATTTAGCCCCAACATTGTGCCTGAAGTCAAACAAGCAGTGCAGAGGGTGTTCTCTATTCAGGAAACAATGATGATGAAAAATATCTGGGCTTTCCTATGGCGTGGGGTTCCACTAAATCTAGCATGTGTTGAACTTTGAAATTTTAGATGGCAGCAGAAAATAGAATAACAAAAACAGATAAGAAGCAAAGAAGATTTTCTCTTATTTTTGAAGTTGAAACAGTTACAGTATTTATAGTATTGTTTAGCTTCATAAAGAAGCAATTAAAAACTAACTAAAAAACTTAATGAGCAAGCTATCTACTAACAGAATACAGTTGTTGCCAGCTATATGAACATTCCAGTAACTGCACCTTCACTTGCTTCAGCTGTGAGTGAAGTTCAGTTGCTTCCAGATTCAGTGAAGCTTACTAACTAGTTGCTTAACATACTATATTTCAACAGTCCCCCTTCAAGATGGAGGTTGGAGATACAAACCCATCTTAGACAAGAGCCTGAAATGCTCTTTAGTAGAGTGAGATTTTGTAAACAAATCTGCTAGTT
>CAOJBK010236669.1:0-15000 GCA_948294925.1 Codiaeum variegatum
AATGTTACGCCTAAAAATCCCATGTCTTTCCGGACCAAGCCAACCGGTGATTTCCGTCTTCTGGGAGAGTAAGAATGAGTCTCTCTTCGGGGGGGAGCGGAATATTGAAAGTAAAGGACAGAGAAATGACTATAAGGAACCAACGATTCTCTCTTCTTAAACAACCTATATCCTCCACACTTAATCAGCATTTGATAGATTATCCAACCCCGAGCAATCTTAGTTATTGGTGGGGGTTCGGTCCGTTAGCTGGTATTTGTTTAGTCATTCAGATAGTGACTGGCGTTTTTTTAGCTATGCATCACACACCTCATGTGGATCTAGCTTTCAACAGCGTAGAACACATTATGAGAGATGTTGAAGGGGGCTGGTTTCTCCGTTATATGCATGCTAATGGGGCAAGTATGTTTCTCATTGTGGTTCACCTTCATCTTTTTCGCGGTCTATATCATGCGAGTTATAGCAGTCCTAGGGAATTTGTTCGGTGTCTCGGAGTTGTAATCTTCCTATTAATGATTGTGACAGCTTTTATAGGATACGTACTACCTTGGGGTCAGATGAGCTTTTGGGGAGCTACAGTAATTACAAGCTTAGCTAGCGCCATACCTGTAGTAGGAGATAGCATAGTGACTTGGCTTTGGGGTGGTTTCTCCGTGGACAATGCCACCTTAAATCGTTTTTTTAGTCTTCATCATTTACTCCCCTTTCTTTTAGTAGGCGCCAGTCTTCTTCATCTGGCTGCATTGCATCAATATGGATCAAATAATCCATTGGGTGTACATTCAGAGATGGATAAAATAGCTTTTTACCCTTATTTTTATGTAAAGGATCTAGTAGGTTGGGTAGCTTTTGCTATCTTTTTTTCCATTTGGATTTTTTATGCTCCTAATGTTTTGGGGCATCCCGACAATTATATACCTGCTAATCCGATGCCCACCCCGCCTCATATTGTGCCGGAATGGTATTTCCTACCGATCCATGCCATTCTTCGTAGTATACCTGACAAATCGGGAGGTGTAGCCGCAATAGCACCAGTTTTTATATGTCTGTTGGCTTTACCTTTTTTTAAAAGTATGTATGTGCGTAGTTCAAGTTTTCGCCCGATTCACCAAGGAATCTTTTGGTTGCTTTTGGCGGATTGCTTACTACTAGGTTGGATCGGATGTCAACCTGTGGAGGCACCATTTGTTACTATTGGACAAATTTCTCCTTTTGTTTTCTTCTTGTTCTTTGCCATAACGCCCATTCCGGGACGAGTTGGAAAAGGAATTCCTAATTCTTACACGGATGAGACTGATCACACCTGATCAGTGAAAAATTCTGACACCAATCATTTACAAGTGAGTATTACACCAACAAGCGGATGACTCGGTAAGAAAGAAGAGAATCACCACTTTTGGCCACGGGTTTTTCCTCTCTCATGTATTTACTACGTAACACCTTCACCCATAGCGCATTAGTACATAAAGTACAACCTTTCATAAGAAAAGCTTCATTATTCTGACTCATCCTCCGTATGCCTAACCCCCCATTAACCTTTGGTTGGCAAACCTGCTCCCACTTAACAAGATGGGGCTTCTTCTTCTCATTCGTAGACCCCCAGATAAAAGATCTACTGTGAGCTTCAATCTCTTCACAAGTTGGCAGCTTAACCGTTTGCATTGTATACGTGGGTAGGGCCGAAATGACTGACTGAGTAAGGGTGATTCGACCCGCCAAGGAAAGCTGGTTGGTTTTCCATCCACTCAATCTATCCCGAACTCTATCAACAATGTATTTATAACTGTTTTAGATAACTCGCTCATGGAGTAATGGAACACCAAGAGACTTACCCAGGTTAGATGTAAGAGAGAACCCAAACTCCCTACTAATGGCTTGCGAAAGTCCTCTGGAAACATTTTTAGAACAAGAAACCCGTGTCTTCGACTCTGCCCTGAAAAAAAAAAAGAGTAAGTATAGTAGCGCTTAGCCGTACATTATTCCGACGAATAGTTCCGTCCTAGCCTCTTTCTCCCTTCCTTTCCGTTGAATAATCTCCTTCTTAGATCTGATCTTTCTAGTCTAAAGAAAGGAAGTGTAGAACCAAGATGCCCCGCTGGTCTATCTAATCGCTTGAGAAGAACTTGGGAATGCAGAAAGAACTCTTTTGAGGAGGAACTTCAGAGCTTCGCTTTCACTTCGGATCTTAGGCATCCCGTTTGGTTTCCTGTCTCAAGCGTACCCCATTTGTTTTTGATTTTTCTAGAGGTAGGATTGCTTGCTCGAAGCCTATTGAGTTTAGTGCTTTTGAGGAGCTAGTTTCTTGAGTGAGTTCTGCGCTAGTGGGTTGGGCTGTACTGCTGGATTGTAGTGAAGCGTACCTAGTACCTCCATCCTTCCCTGCCCTCAGTTTGCGCCAGGAGCCTCCATCTCATAAGTATCAACCGATGCCCCCCTGTCTTTGATGTAGCCGTTTATTCCACCTCTCCGGTCTTTGCTCCTGACACCTACTTTGCTGCTGAAACCCCTACCGAAACTCTAGCCACCTCTCCTACCTCTTCAAGGTCAACATATGGCATTGGATCCGGGACTGGTTCTGGGTAAAAAAGGTAACCCTGGAACGAATGCCGGGTCTAAAACCTATAGCTTTGCTACTGTTGGCATGGGCCCTTAATTTCCAATGGATGGATCCCGATCTCGGTCAATTGAATCTGGGACTGGTGGATTTACATATGGATCATTCACTGCTTATAGGTCAACTCAGTACCCTGGTACAGCCACTCTGGAATAGGATCTTAGTAAACAAGATCAACTGATTCAACCGCTGCTTTCGGTGCTGCTACCTCCTCTCCTGTGGGTAGTTCCAGATGAACTGAATCAAGGTCAATCACAGGCCCCGCCTGGAATAATTATGGTTAAACGGGGAGATCTTAATCTTCGGGTCCGTTCGCTCTGAATCAACACCTGGAACTGACGCTACTGCTGCTGGATTTTTATTTTCTGGTGCAAATATATATATGGCTTTGATTTAGGTGGATAAACTAGAGGCTGCTCGCTCTCCCTTTGCATCTACTGCCTCCGCCTAAGCTGCTTTCTGCTGCCTATGCTGGTTATCAATCAACAAGAGAGGATCTGCCGCTGGTTCTACTGCATTTTGATAAACTACTGGACCACCTGGAACTGCAACTACCGATGCCTTTGCCAATAGCTGGGGATCGATCTGGAACATCCGAATCTCGATCTCGAACATGCTGGTGGTAGGCTGCTAGCCGAATTTTGCTCCCGCTTTTCCTCTACCAGGTCGAGATCTTTACAGAGTGCTTGCTCCTACCTTTCTTTCGCTTGCTCGACGCACTTTCAAGCTTTCTTTCCGCCCTCACTTCGGGACTCTATAGGAGAAATGGAGTGATAACAGACATCAATTGCTTAAGAGTTTTCAGAAGAATATCCCCTGACTCAGAAAAAAAAAACAGCAAAATAGAAATAAGCACAGCACCCTGAAACTCTATGAGATCCATGATCCTCCAAAGGTGGAAGAGTAGATGAGGTAGCAAGATTGGACTGAGGACGTGTCCAATATCAATAGTGTGGCCATGGCGCTTTAATATCGGCAAAATTCTAAATTGCCCCCCTTTCATTAAGTACCTCTCCCTTTCGAGTGACTTCGTTCCTCCTCTTCCTGAATGTATACAGTGAGTCATCAAATCTGATGTACCCTTGCCTCTCAATCTGGCACCACATAAAATTAAATAAAATAAAATAACGCATGCATAAAGGCGAAAGGAGTCTTTCTATCTAAAAAGCTTCGTCTATTGCTACAAAGCGAGACTCATCAATTGAGAGCTCGTACGAGTATGGAAAAATATTCCGGGTGAAGCTTAGTTCAAGGGAACCTCCTTTTGATTCGTCCCTCAGCACTTTAAAGTCGCCCTGCTAGCGATGTCCACGGCATATTCTCAATTCGAGCTGGGGCTTACTCTTTTCTTCGTGGAAAGTAGGATACCGAGCGAAGATCTGCGGCGAACCACTTAGAATACCCCTCGAAAAGGAAGGGCACATAGCCAGATAAAGTGTTTGGTGAGTCAACTACAACTAGGAAGAAGGAGATATTAATTCACGGGGATATAGAATGGTAGATAGGGGAGATCTCGGCAGTTCGAGATGATGATGAGGGCATTCGTCAACCTATAGGCCTTAACGGTGGGTACTGCGTCTCATTTGGTTGTTGAAACCGAGGAGTCCGTCCCGTACGAAGCGTAGAGGTCACTTTAGCTCAGTGTGGTAAGGTAAATAAAGAAATTTTTTTAGACCCCCGCTTTAAAGAGCGCTTTATGCCTTTGAGGTGAAAGCATAGGATCGAGGACTAATTCACTACTTTCTCTTCAGGGACTCTCATCTTCCTTCAGATTGTTTTCCAAAAGGGGAATAAGCTACATAGGGCGAAACCTCCTTCCCCCGTTGCGCACAACCTTTCCACCACAAGAATAGATCGCACTGCTCCCAAAACCCCTGACTGCCGGATATCCTATCTTCGCTGGGGAACGTCAAATAGCGTAAACTGACGTGATCCGCTAAGCTAGCGCGCTTATATCAAAGTAAATCAAGCACGACGCCCAATCCATTATTCCTGCCCCAATGAACTGAAAAGGAGAGAACACCATCAGACTGAGGCTAATCGGCTGCGTAAAGGCTATTCCAGCACATGAGAAGAGGCTTTTTCTATTGTCAATCTCGTCATGATGGCAATGCGCCCTGTCTTGTTGCTCCTTCCTTATAAATCAAGGGCTTTATTGCATTCACAGGAATGAGAAAACAAGATCATATATAGAGAGGCCACACGGGAATTAGGGAGGTTTTGGGGCAGCGGTTTCGCCTAACCTACTTGGACCAGCTGACGGAATGAGGCTCCCGGATTTGACTGAGAGAGCGCCGCTCTCGATACCAACTCGCCTAGAACCAAGGTAGAACGGGGATCTACTCGTGCCACCCTTTACTCCATAGTTTCATAACTGGGGATGCTGCATCTAACGAGAATATCATCATTAAGGGAGCCCCTCATCAGTTGAAATCATCTATCCTACTCAGTCATCGTATATAAGTCAGGCGCGTACAGACTATGGCATCGTTAAGCCCTTTTAAGTGTGAAATGTGTTGTTTCGAAGTAGCTAAGGGGTCTCCGACCTGATCTTTGGTCATATAGCCATGTGAGAAGTCTGGTACATGGATGATAGCAGTTGTTGTATTGTAGAAGAAATTTAGCTCTTGTAGCTGGAGCTTAGGTCTTTACTTTACGTCCTTGGGTTTGTCTTTCTTTCTTTGCTGATAAGAAGCCGGAACATGGCTTCTGTATAACCGTTGGCGTATACCAACGGAACGGATAGTGGGGTGAAATGGGCAAGTCAACGGGGAAAGAGGGCAGCCAGTTCCCGAACATTCCTTCTTGTCCCGCCCCACGGGTTAGATGCTTAGCTGAAGGTAGAAGTCCAATCTCTTGCTTAACTAAATCTAGCCCGAGTCAGTCTGCCCTGAGCCACTATATATATCTCCTAGATTAGCGCTCGTGCAGGTGCGTTCAGTAGCAATTGCGCGTTGATTGCTACGAAAGTTATGATAGATCGCATATGAGCGAAATGCCTTTCTAGCACATGCTACTACCGCGCTATACTGCATTAGTAAGACAACGCGCTCCTGCGAAGTGCACTTCGATCACCACGATGTGGATTCGAACCAATCAAGCTACTTGTCAATTACATCGAACCTCAATTTCATCTCTCCTTCCCTTGCGAGTTCAAAAGGAGCTATTACTTGAATAAGAGTTCACTAAAGGTCGAGAAGTCAACTACCTGACCTTCACTGATAGTTCAGCAAGCAACCAAACCAACGCAACGAAGCCGTATGAGTTCCAGCCAATCCATCCGTTTTCAACTAGAGACAAAGACGGAGGCACTCACTGAGGCGACAATCCCATAAAGGAAGGGGTCCAATCTGCATGTGTTAAGCACCGCGCATTTAAGAGAAGCTAGCGTCCGATTCCATGCTTCCCTATGCTATAGAATCGCGGACGATGTCGATGCATACGGACGATCTCTTGCCGCTGTTGGAGAAGGCGCTGGGATCTTATCCGCTTCGGAGGTTGGAGGAGGTTAATCAATAGGGGAATCAGCTGGTTTTTAATCTTCCTCGTAAAATTTCTTTTTTTTTTCATGGACATCTGATATTCATTTTTAAACCTCTGACTCAATTCAATAGAAACTTCACTTCTACCCTGTGTGGTATTGTATTGGAGCTTAGGCCACTCGAACGCGTCTTTTTTAGCAGCTTTCATCTTAGCCTTGAAGGAAGGCACTCATCTCAGTCTCAGGGACATGCCCTGAATCAACTGCTGGTGGAAGATTTGATGGAGGAATTGGACAACTAGGCTCTTAGGCAGCTACTGAAGCTTCTTATCTCTCAGTAGCGTACCATTGTAGCAGTTGTGCCCGGTAGGAAGAGAAGGGGATTAGCTGATATGGCAAGTTCCAGTGCAAGCGCTTGACAGGGCATTGGCTGTGATTGCCAGGTTCGGTTGGAACGGACGCAGCTATTCATAGTGGCGTTATCACTGATGCTGTCCCGATACGATAAGCCGCCCTACCCTACCTTCTAACTGCTTCTAAGGGCTTGGGATTAAAGGAGAAGAATTGGAATGCCCCGATAACCGGGTAAACTTTATCATTGATCTATCAGTACCGATGCACTAAGCGCAAAGGCATGTTTCCAACCTTCCCGGTAAACCTGATAAGAGAAAGTACCGTACCGCTGCTGTCCCGCCGCATGCATTTGAGTTTCACTGTACCGATAAAGGGAATTTAGGTGATACTACTAGAAGGTCTAAGTCTCAGTTGGAACGGAGGCTGATCATAGGCACCATTGGGGTAGCAAGGTCGAGCCTTAGTCTTGGCTCGGAGCTGTAGAGATAGGTCGTCGGCTTATTCCATCGACATGCCTAGGTCATTCTCTCGATCAGTTTGGTTTTGAAAGAGATGGGTAGGCAGGGGTGGGAATTGGTTAGTACAGTAGTGGTCTTTTTTTTTTTCTTTTTCTTCTCCCTGAAAGTCATCCCGCAGAAGCAGTTGGGTTCCAAACCTGAGCTATTCTTTTAGCAGTGCTTTATCGAAGGATACTAACTTCTGACCTGGGGACAGGCTTGCTAACCTGTCCAAGCTGATGGAAGATGCTTACAATTCTTGTGTCTAGGCTTCGGCCTTACCCACCCTTTCGTGGTAGAACCTGAAATGCGCATTTGTATCATTTTTAGTCTCCCCATCTCGATCTCTTAATCAGGTTTGAGGATCCATACTAATAGGTTCTTACATATCCCCTATTTTCTTTAGTCTTGCTGTCTATCAGCCTTCTAGGACTATTCAGAAGCATCTTGTCATCAAAGCCAGTTCGCCTTCGTTCCGACAAGCTGCCTTATTCTTTTTGAGCTTGGTTCCTCGCAAGAGAGATTGGACACGTCCTCACTCGTTTTTTTTTTTCAAGATCTTTAAGCCTCTTAAGGATGCCCTAGGGATTCTTCTAACAGGTCTGTCCCTGTGCTAATAGACCCCCTCCAACACCGGCTACTGGTTGAGCTCCTGGGGAGCAGATATGCCAAGATTGAAAAATTTGCCAAAGAAGATCTGTTTGCAGTGGTTATTCCCATAGCGGATGAAATAGCACCGGTTTCTGATATAAATATAAGACCAACAGCTTATTCTCATACTCCACCACCGGGTATTCCAGCAACAGGAAATCCAGTAATGCACGAAGACTAATGCAATAAAAAGAAAGATGACTAAAGCTCGAGCACCAGCTATTCGTCGAAGCAAGTGAAAGGTCTTGTCAGAGCCTTAGAGTTATTTGCTCCGTTTTCGGAGCCAGGAGTTTCAGTATAGTAGGCGAGTACAATGGGAATCAATCAAGGTTATTTTATGGCAGTCCAGCTATTTGACTCGGAAACCGCTAGTCAACTCGTAAGCATAGCCAGGGGAACCCGAATTTAAATCATTAATATTCGTGGAAACCCGGGCAAAAGGTCTTACGTGAATATTCCCGTAAATCGATTATTTCGGATATATATGGCATACGTTATTCTCGGATCTCAGAGACAGATGGAGTCAGTCTTGTTACCCTCACCGGATCAGTTCGGGCTGGCGCACGACGCCCTCAGAGAATTTTCTTTCGGCTCGATCAGGGTTTCAAAGAAAGAAGATTACTACTTAGTTAGATATAGAAGAACCAATCGAATGCTACTCGGTAACTCACTTGTATCCTTTTGTATCAATGAATGAAAAGATTGGAAATGCAATGGAAACTGTAGAATACCTGCCTCATCAAGAAATCCGCGGAACTAACTGAAGAAGAGCTTCTTGGCGTAAAAGACTTGTTTGTTGGCAGATGCCGTTGACTAAGATCTTGCTGACGAGGCCTTTCTTTCCAAATCATAAGCCTTCTCCAGTGCCTGGGTGGGTGCGCGAAATCATCGATTCTAATAATAATAGGGATTCCCCTACCCTTAAATCAGTAGGGCAAGTAAATTTGACCTTCCCCACTGGAGGATTCCGTAACCACTAGATTCTTTCGAGGGCTGGAGATAGCTGCAGGTTCTGAAATGCAGACTCCTCACTACTCACTACGGGGTCGGATGAAGGGATTCAAAAGACAGCATGGATCGGGGAGTGGAATAAAGCAACCCGGAATAAAGAAGATGAATAGGAGGGTCAACGGTAGTTGAGAAGAATCAACGTTGCTCACGAGCCAATACTGTTCTGTTCACGCGGGCAAGGCTGAGACATACTGATTAAGAAGCTTACCCTTAGTGAGATCCTTTTAGAGTCCCTCGCATCTGCATCGGCAGACGCCTAACCAAGAGATCCCTTTCTGCGATCTGTCGATACCCCACCCCAACCCGAACTGCTTAGTCGAGCTAAGCCGCGCTTCAATACCTTGATGTCGAGTCAGTTCCTCCGCTCCCATACTCTTCGGCTTGTTGAGGAAAAGGTCATCTCTTCGGACCAGCAGATTGCCTTGTCTTTGTCCCAGATTCATTCCTATCTGCTTCTGCTTTGTAGTTAGTTGAGCTTGTACTCCATACTAACCTTGTTAAGCCTATCCAGGAGCTTCACTATTTCCTTATCACATTGAAAATCTGACTGACAACTACTTGACTTTCTCTTTTGCTTCTGTGCTATTCTGTTACCAGTAGGGGGTATAAAGATAGGTTCTTCAGTACGAAGCCCGGAGGATAACAGATTTCTTACTCTACTTATGAGAATAGAGTCTTCACTTCTGAACTACGTCCACCCTTGCATCACAGCTCTCACTTTCACAGTGCAATTCCTAAGACTAAGACCCGGTTGTGAACTCGGCCCTATCTCTTTCCTTATTCCCCGGCTATCGGAATTCCCATGAAAGAGTCACTCTAACGGGGCATTTCACTAGTCGAATTTCCTCGGGTAGAAGAACGTAACTCAATTCAGCTTAGAATGAATCTAGTCGATCTAATCCAGATCTTCTATTTACCATTCCATCTGGAAGGGCTGATCTTGTTTACTATGATTCCTTCTGGTATTGCTTTCAGCCTTATAGCTCATTGAAGCCTTGCCAACTATTATAGTATAGCTTTTTTCCCTCGGCTCGGATCATAGAACTGCCTTGTCCCGATTGAACTGGAATTGGCTAAAGACTGGAGACAGACTTTCCATTGAATTTCAAACTACACAGACGACTAGAATCACCACTTGATTGACTGAATGAACTGTTTAGGTGGCACCATCCTGGTGCTGGCTGTAGCCGTGGGAGGTGGGGGCTCTATCAAAAAGCATGCAAGGACACTACGACTTAATCAACTGGATCCACCGAAGCAATTTCCTCTAGATAGAATGAGGCTCTCGTTGAGAGATCTATTAGTGATTGGTCCACCCCACTTAATTAGGCACCAGCCACTTCATAGCTATTTGTTCGTAGTAAGCCATCTAATTCATATGGAAGAGGCATTGACTCTCGAAAAGTCCTGTTTCCCCGCAGGTCGGGCATTTCATTCTCCTCCTTTCTTGCTTGCTTCCCCGGAAACAGATCCCTTGCTTAGAAAGTTTTTTTCCTTTTTGACAGGAGTTCTAGAGAACCTCAAAGGGACGAAGGCGGTTTATGGATCTGCCAGGAAAAACCTCTTAGGCTTGTACTAATGAGTGGTAGTTCCTTCTCGTGAATGTCTATCCCGTCGGCTAGACACGGACTAGACTTAGCATGGTTAACCAGAGAACACAGTAGGGGTCAACGCGTTATTTATCAATTAAGAGAAAGATCTATGAAAGGAACCTCGTCAGATGTCACTGAAACCATCCAGTTGTAGTCTTTCTCCCTGAACCTGCGGTGTGGGCCTTTCTTTCCACCTTTTCTTCCTTCTGCCTTTCTGCCAGTTACAGATCCAGTTAAGGTATTATCTTACTATGCCATCGAAATAAATCTATCTTTTATCGTTAGCCCAGCTTTTGCTTCCCCTACAGGTACGGTACTTCGGTATAAAAGGTGTACTACAATATAGCATCTTTCTTTCTGGACTAGTGGCCTTATCTAGGGAGTTCCACTCTAACTTTCCAGATACTAAATTTCCTTTCCTGTACTCTTAAAGTACATAAATAGCCCTTCTCTTGCTTCTGCTAAGGATAATTTCTAAGGTTCAGGTTTGTCTGCCGTGACCACTACAACTAGGGGTGTGTGAGTGTGGTACAGTCCACCAAAGGGACAGATTTTATCTCGTCAATCATAGCAGCTAGCAACTCCTTAGCTACTAAAACAATAACTCTTTCGCTCTCAAGCGGAGAAGACTGGTTACATGTCCGATCCGGTAGGGATGGTTCTTCTCGTTCATTAAGCTAGTCGGGTAAGGAATACGCTCCAGATGGGCTAGCTACGAGATAAATTGAGTTTCTTTCCACTATTTGAGAATGGAAACTTACTATGCTAAGGATTGGGGATTGAGTCAAAAGGTAGACTCACACTCTTTTCTTATAAAAGAGGATAGTATAGGTGAAAATAAATAAGTAAGAAAGAATGATTCCCTTGAGTCGATCCCCTAAAGGAAAGTGCGTAGGCTATGGAATCCAAAAGAGAGCTCCTTCGGCTCTAAACAGCTACTGTGCTTATTTGGTCTATCAGCTACTCGGCCAGCTACTGACGGGAGCTTTTCAGTCAAGGTCGTCGGATTTTGAGGTCCTTTCGCAAGGGTCCAGACCAAGCACAGACAGATAGAACCAGACATACAAAATCTTGCAAGTAGGGTTAGGGTGGAGGAAAGATTCTAGTGAAATTCCTACTATTCCTAGTGGACAGTAGTTAGTCTCCCTCTATTGTGAGATTTCTCTGCAACCAGAGTTGAGTGGAAGTTGTAGTTTTTTTACCTTCTAGACGGTTCCCCTTTTCCGTCAGGATTCCTTTTGAAGATAAGAGTTCGTTACAGGGAGTGCTGCTCAGGTATTTTTTAAGTTACAGCATATAAAGGTAAGCGCTGTGCTAAGTTTATAAGTCCGTCTATGTCGATTCAATTGCAGTTATTCGCCTTTCTTGCGAGCCAGAAGTTGTAATTGCTTTCCTTTCATTCAACCTCTCCCTGTCATCAGCTATCCTAAGCCTTTCTTTCGTCCTGCCATTCTTTCTGCTAGCTAGATAGTGGGAGAAAGAAGCCCATACTGTTGGAGTGCTAGGTTAAGGGCGTCAAAGTTGCTTTCTTTACGATCTTTCTAGTTTGAATTTATTGAAAAATCGTATTTTATACGAAAGGCTTTCTGGGGATTTGCTTGTCATCTTTGTTTTAGCTTCGCTAGCTTTCCTTTTCAACTCGGAAGCACTTAGCCTTTCTTTAAGCGTAAGCTTATCCAGCCGATGCGAGAGTTCCAGCTCAAGCACCTTGTACCTTCATTAGATAGAATATCAGATAGTTTTTTCGCGAATCTTTCTTTAATGAATGAATTGGCGCTTGCTAATTATAAGAGTTTCATACTCAATCAATTAGGGATAGACTCTATCTCTTCTATACGACAGGCTAGTCCCTATGTTAAACTAGCGGAGCTCTTAAAGGGGGGAAGTCTAACACACACAGTATTGAAGCTTATCTATTACATGAGTCCCTCCCGAAGCCCCGACCTTACGCATCACTTTGATTGCTTCCGCCTCCCTATTTGTTTGTTATTTATAGAAGAGCTCCTTGTGGCGAGAAAGGGAAGGGGGAGATCAAACTAGAAAATAAAGTATAAAATTTTGAAGACACCTCTAGTACTTCACTTCCAAACATGACAGCCATTGAACACATTTTCTTACAAAATAAATTATAGGCATAGAGACGAACTCCTTCACTACACTATTCTATTGGATTGGAATAAACGAATTCCTTATTTCTTATAAAGAACGAAATCAATCGCGTACTTCACCCCTACCCATTATGCAAGCTACTCCTCTACTTATTTATTTTTAAATTTCGTCTATAGGCGTGAAATAGAAAAATCCCGATTGCGATCATCTTCGACGCCTCCTCCGTGCCGAGATTCAGTCGCACCATCTCCGGTTCTTGGTAATGCCATCTGTCCTTTTGCGGCTCATACGCCGGCTCCAATAATTGCTTTTCTAAAGACTAGATGCTGGTAATGCTGGGGCACGCCTTAAAGTCAAGTGCTCCTCCCCAGGTCCACCGTTGTCAACTATCGATGACCTGCCTGAAGTGTTCTTCCAGCGCTTCATAGTCTTTATATAGTCTTTATCGTACACCTGTAGAGCTGCTCATCAAAAAAGGTTTCCCAAGCAACCAGACGACTCCATCTCTCTCTTGTATTGTGTCCTGAATCCTCAGAATCGGTGTCTGATCATCTCCACTGGAATCTTAACTTGGCGTCTTGGCTTCCTCCTTCGATCCGTCTTGCAAGTGCAGGGTAACCCTGGGCCGGATCTACTTTATCGACTGTGTGCTTGCCGCCTAATCCTTCCCAACTCTGGCCGCCTGTAGCTAATGTTTTCCGAGTAGCGTCTCGTAAGCACCTTCGTGCTGAGTCGTCAGAGCACAAAAGTGGATGCTAAACTAAAGGTGCATCAATGGATACCTTCTGCCTCAAACACTTCTCCAGCGTACTGGTCGCTGGTCTGCCATTCTCAGTATCTAAAACTAGAAACTATAGAAAGAACATCGGCTTACCAATCGCCTGAAAAAAGATAGTCCGACTTGCAGCTTTCAAGAATTAACCCCAAAAGGAACTTCCTAGGCGTGGTAGCATGGTTAATGGTTTCATGGTACCAACGAAGAATTTCTTTTGTTGAGTCGACTGGGAACGAATGCTTAGCTCTGAGGAAAATCCTTCCATTTATGTTACAGAAGACGGTGCTAGTTTTTTTGGCATAGGTCTTTCGTATATAATATAAGGAATTGACTAGTCTCTCTTTCTATTGCAACCAAGGTCTGTCTAAAGTTACAATATAGTAGGACAAACCCTTAGCTGATAGCAAGGAAGAAGACCCGAGAGTCTCAATCAATAGAAAAGTATAGGCTGCTAGCCCTCCCAGACCTGAGAGCTCACCCGCTTCCTTACTCACTGGCACTGAAACTAGATCCCTTTCTTACCTTGCTGTTCTAGCAGCAGCTACTGGTTTGAGAAGGAAACTGAAACTATACCCTATTCCCACCCCCATGGGAAGCACTCACCACTCCAACAGAGAGAAGGATACTCTAATTCAAAGCGACGAGGAAGTTGCCAACCAACTGATGGAATTCTCTTTTTTCTGCAACTGCTTCGTTTGGCTCGGGAGGAATAAAAAAAGGGCTTTCAAATGAGCTTGCCTACTGTCTCAACTTTGATAACTTACTTGCCCCAGCACTCCAAACGGCTTAAACTTTCTACCACTCCATGGAACGAGATAGAGATTGTTGAGCCAGATAGAAGGAGCTAGACGACGTAAATCAGAATCGCCTGTACCTTCCACGAGATCCGATAACAACCTCACCTAAGTAGATTGCCTATGAGTCTTACGTATTATAAAAGGTAACTCAATTACATTGAACCTCACTGGAGTTATTTTCATTCGTAGAGGAGAGGGTCAATGCTAATTGAGGATTGGGAATCGGAATGCGGGTATTTGACTGGATGCCCCTCCTGCTTCATTGCATTCATGAATTCTTTGTTTCTTCCGATCCGCTTGACATCATTTCCCTCTACTCCAAGTATGTTCCTCCTTTCGTGGTTCTTCAGGCGCATTATTGACCGAGCTCGAGGGCAATGCGTCTTCCCCAAGTCGGAATTCCGGCAAACACCAAGAAGTATCCATTCTTAACACAAAGAACTTTTAGAAAAGATTTTCTCTTAAATTATGCACGGGGTTGTCTTCCTTTCTTGGGAGTTAAGCGATGAGTTGGGTAAGCTTCCTAAGGGTATGGCTTCTCCTCCTTCATCGTCGTTGGTCCTTGTAAATCGATGACTTTCTTCTCTTATGATATTTATTGTTGTGATCACTGAACTTGGCTTACTGAATGCCATACTGAGAGCTCTCTCTGGCCAAGCTCTTAGTCAGCCCGAGGTGGGCTTGGGGGGAAAGACGGATTACTTGCTGGTTCAGAACCCTTTTGAGCGGCTTCTTGAAGCAGTCCAATCAGCAGGGCGGTCGTCACTCGGCTTTAATACCGGAACCACTGCTTTAACATTTTGACCCCTCTCCTCAGCTAGGGACTCTGACTATGGTGCTAAGGCTCACAATTCTTACCCCCTAACTAGGACAAATGTCAGACTGAAAGAAGGACCTTTTGGGAAAGGTCAGAGGGAAGGCTTTGCTCCTAGCTCTAGTCGCCGACTCTTATGCCCTTCCAGCCCTACTATGAGATGCCAGACTGTCTGCTGATGTGTCTTCTTTTGAAGGAGTTGAGTGGCTGTCTTTCCTCTTTTCGCTCTTCGTGCTTTCTATCTGGTCTAGTTACGACTCCCTGTTCTTATTAAGGAATTGGGCTCGCCGTGATGACTCAGCAAT
>CAOJBK010236669.1:20000-59674 GCA_948294925.1 Codiaeum variegatum
CTCTCCGTTCACACGGTTCTCAAAGCAGAGGAGGAAGGGTGGGCAGAAGGTACCACGAGCCCTCTGTCCCACACATCTATCCAGAAGCAAGTGTAGTTCACCGGTTCCACCGAATGCTCCTATCTCTCGGCAAAGATCGTGTGAGTGTGCAGTTATGCTTCGGATGCTTCGCCATAGAATAGATCGACCCAGTTCCCGTTCTTTTCCGGTGCACTCGCTTTATATCTCCGACACACAAGGAAGGACGCGGTGGGAAGGAAGCAGCCCTAGCCTCTGTCCGGCCGATCATTCCGCTGGCATCTTGCATTCACGCCTCCGTTTGACTGCCGCTCGGGGATGTAGTTGTAGATACGTTAGTCTTAGTGGATCGTTGGCTCCACCTGTTATCTCCTTCTACGACATGCTGTTGTCGTCGCCATATTCCATATGTCACTTAGTCATCTCTGCCTCGCTGCGGGTCAGCACCTCCGAAAGAAACGGAGGACTTCATTCAGTGACTCCGCGATCGCCCTCTGAACGATCAGAATAAGGTAAAGCTTGAAGAAATGTTTTGTACTCTATTAATTTCTCAGTCCCTCTAGTCGGGTGGGCGTCGGCCGGTCTTTCGACCAGATCCCCCTAAAAACCGTACGTGCGGGTCTCCCCGCATGCGGCTCACGCCATTCGAGGTGGCCCAGCCCAGCATTCATTCGCAAATCCTGTAGTGAAATTGAGACTGCGCGACCTCGGAAGCTAATTCGCGTGTAGGCAGCGCTATCTGTCGTACCGTTGACTCTATCTATTCATTGAATAAACTTTATTACATTTTATAGGCTCGCTCCCCAAGAATTCATGCGCTTCCTCATAGGGCCTTATATAATTATAATAGGGGAAAAACCTTCCATTTCCGTCAAATGACCCGGCCTCCCCTGGCTCTTCCACCGTCCGGGTTCCCTTTCCTCCCTATACTCCCCCGGCGCAGGCCTACCACGCTTCGCGCCTGCGGCGTTTTCGCCAGACGGTCTTTTCCAGTAGTGCCATCCTCCCCGCTGGCTGTATGGGCGGGTTGTCCCTCGCTGCTGCGTTCTGTTAGGCTATAGATTAAAGGAACAAATGTAGTTGAATGAGACAGCAGGCGGGTTACACGTTCCACTGTGCCGAGATGTGAGGTGCAGGTGGTGATGATCACCCCGGGGTATGCGCTAGCGCCCTTGACAGGCACTCCAGGACCCGCCAACGCTCATGAAAACCCGGGTCGGTCGGTCCTCCATTCATCCGACCGGAGGTGTGGATAACGAGGCCACCTTCACAACCTTCTCCCTTCTGTCCCTATGTTGTAGTAAGGTAGGGCGGTTTGCTTGAGTTGCTCAACCGCCCCTTAGCCCGGTGCTCATGACGCGCTACGGAACCTCCACCGTGCCGGGGGACCAAGCAGGGCATAGCTAGCGGCATAGGAGCCGACTCGACGTCAGCGGCTTCGTGCCGCACTGGAGTAATCCAATATGTGGTTCCGCACGTTCCACCACTTCTCCGTTCATTTCCAATACTGATCGTGAAACACCATGAGCAGCAGGATGTTGAGGTCCGAAATTCGAAGTGAAATTTTTGATTTGCCCGTTCCTAGTCGTCATGGGAAAGAAAGGCAGAAATAAGAAAGAGATTATTCCCTAAGAGCTTGTACAGTACTACCAGTACCAGAAATGCATCTCCTTCGCCCGCGCGCGATAGCTCTATCTGGAAAAACCTTGCATGCAAGCGAAGCGCTATTGGCGGCAATAAAAAAAATAGCTCACTGAGCGATGATTGATGCAGCCCCCACCTCTGAAAGCTGAAGGAAGGATATGAAATAGATTGTTTTTTTTGTTCCAGAGAGAAGAATCATGGCGCCCCAGAACCATGACATCCAGCAGCAGCATCCCCTTGCGTGCGAGAGACTTCTATGCCAGCCGTTATTCTCGGCTCTGTTATGAACGGCAGACTAATCTTACAGGTGTTCCCTAATGAGTGATTTAAAGAGATTAATTAGGTCATCTCTAATGACTCCTCCACCCATCCGCTGAGGGTTTCAGTATTCATCTCCGCGGATATTTCCAGATCGCGAGACATCATCTTCTCTACGACACTGGAGTAGATTTCTGCCATTTCCGGAAAGTGAACGTTTTCCTAACCTTCCCCTTCTCACAATGTTCCCGAACTTGCTCAAAAAAATGGGATCGGCGTGGGGAACTTCCGCCGGTTCTGGAGCCAGCGGGTTCTGAATGACCTCCCTCTCACGGTTAAAAAAGTGGTTAACCATCTCGAAAAAATCCATATCGTCCATCCGAAAACGTGTCTCAACTACAGCCAACTCCCCTGTTTCCCTGTCGAAAAAACCAACCCTACTCAATTCAATTTGTTCTAGAAATGCTAACCAAGTGACACACTGGGGCCATGGGTCATGAAAGAGGTTGACCCCCATCCCCCTTCACTATGTATGGCCAATGAACTCCTCGCTTTAGTCCGTTCTTTGGATTCTTTGGGTTTCTTACGAGATTTCGTCTAAGAAAGAAAGATCGCTCCTAAATGAAGCCTCTCTTACAGTTCAAGAGTTTAGAAAAGCTCTTTTTATAGTATGGGAAGAAGCCCTTGAGCCTAGTTCCTTGGGTTTCTGACCCGTAATATAAGGCAAATCCGGATAAAAGCAGCTCGATTGTAGTGCTCGTAGCCAAAGATGATTGAGACGCTGAGGCATGTGCGCCATACATAAGCAAGAGAACGTCTCGCTGATGGGGCGACTTATAAAATGGTTACTCTATTCCATGACATGATGCATAACAGAGATTGAAGTATATGTATGTGGACGACATGATAGCCAAGTCACGGGTAATCTGCTGACGGCTGACGTACCAGCAAGAACCGATTCTCATAACGCAGCTTAAGCTACAACCTCATAGTTGGCTGCAGCTCTTCCAACTTAACTTCCTTAATCCCGTTCGTTCCTATACTGGCATTCTATCGTTCCTGCGCTTCATTCTAGCCTACCACTGCTGCTTGCTGCCTACGAAAAAAGCTTTCAAAGCAAAAAAGCTTCTTCTCACCAGATGGGAGCTTAAAGCCCTTTCGAGCTATTTTCCAACCAAACTCACTGTATGAAGATCTACAACAGGGTACACACTGGCGCTTGACGAGAAAAATCTCGTGCCTTTTCTTGTCCTTTGGCCACTAGAGGGGCACAATCGGCTTCTGATATCGGGGTTCTGCACCTTGTTCTTAAATTCCTGAACCTGAATCGGCCTATATACTTCTCGACCGATTCGCTGGGTAATCCTTGCTAGATCGGCCAGAGTAATGTCAGGGGGCGACCGATAAAATTCCTCATGGAACTTTTCTTCCAACTGCTTCCAGGAGGTAATAGAATTTGAGGGCAAGTGAGTGTACCAAGTAAAGGCTGATTTGGTCAAGGAATTGCTGAACAACCGCAATTTCCACATGTCATAAGCACCTGCCTCTCCACACTGGGACACAAACTTAGCCACATGCTCCAGTGTTGATTGTGTCTCGTCCTCTCCTGAAAACAAAGTAAACTCAGGGAGCTTGAAATTGCAAAGGGTTGACCTTATCAATCCAGTCAGGGTAAGGTTTTTAGTATGCTGGCCGAGGTTGCTGCCTAGGGGCTGGAGTCTGGACCACAGGAGCTTGAGGAGTTGTGTTCCGGAGGCCACGGCCCTGATGAACCCCTGTCTCAATGGGTTCAGGCCGACGAAGCATGCTGACTGACCCATATTTCAAGTTAGGAGAGTTCTGGCTACTTCTGTGGTCATTAGGCCGAGTAGGCTGATAGCGGTCAGTGTGGGGACGTCCTTCCAGTAGTTCGACCAGCCTATCAATCCCAGTGTTCAGCTGGTTAAGCCCATTGCGTACATCCACCTTCACTTGTAGTTTCGCTACTCTAGGACATCAAGACCAACTCAGGCTCCAGCCCTAACTTCAGCTTGAGATGAAACTTAGAATTAGGCTTCAGCTCCAGCTTAGGCTTAGGCTTCAAGCATAGAATTAGGCACCAGCCTCGGCCTAGGCATCGGCTTCCTTCTTCGTAGTCTTCTTCTTCACAGTTTCCCGGCTTCTTCAGATTATTCATCCTTGTCTTCGTCTCTGTCTACCAGATCGGATCCAATCAAAGCAATTCGTCTAGTCTACTCCAAGCGTAGCCTAAGCAGTAGAGGAGAGGGATCACCCGAGTATGGCAAGGGGTGAAAGCCGGGTCTTTGTCTGTTTTGTTTATTCAAGGCTTTCTGTTAGTAGGGTTTCTGTCCATTGAAAGGTCGGTAATCGAGGCCTAGACCTCTTGCAGGTAAGCCAGCCCCTGTACCAACATCTATATCAGCACCCATAGAAAAAAAAAAGGAAGCAGCAGCATATGGGAGAAGTGATAGGCTTAGATCATCATCTCGATTGGAAACTAAAGCACATAATCATTAGCTATGCTATGTATTTTCGAATACCAACTCTCTTCTCCCGATATGATGAACAGCTGGTTGAGCGAGTAGACTACCCTAGGGGGAACTTCTCCTACCCTATTCTATTTATTTCCAAAGGTTTATAGCTATTAAGAAATGTAATCCAAGTGCACTCGCTTTAAAGACCAGGTTAGCTAGAGTCAGGATTGCAGCTATTCGAAAAGAAGACCCATTTCTCAGGATTCAATCCTGGTTCTTCGCTTATCACATGGCCCTTTATCATCGAAGACAGTGAGCGACATACGAATCGTGAAATTCATTCCTTCTTGGTCTCCCCTCCGATCCGATGAGTCCCTGATCCTCTTTTATCCCCCTCACTCCTAGTGAATAGAATCCCGTTTACTCATAGAAAGGAGGGCGGTCAGACTCAGACTATAGGGGACAAATTGCTCGCTGCCTAATGCCGGCGACTGCGACTGACTACTCAACCCGAGCATAGGGCGGCTTTCATCAGCATCAACGCGCTCAAAAAGAGAAGATTCCGGTTTGGCCTCAGCTTGAACACTTCGCAACTTCTCCCTTTCCTTAAAGCATCTTTTTCGATAGCTTGAACGGAGCTCAATTACATCGAGCCTTTATAAAGAAGTAATAACCTTAGGGGTTTTCCAGCATTTCATTTCTACGGATCGACCCCCTCTCACTAGGTTTGGAAACCTTCTTTCCCTATCCCACAATAAGGCTAATCCCCCCACAAACTTACCTTACTATAGGTGGCAGATCGTATAACGGCTTGGTGCCGAAGAAGCTTCTATATAGAGAAAGGACATATATTGACGACTAAGATTTGAAGCTTGCTAAGGTGAGCCTTTAGGAGGATTTTTCATATTCCATTACTCTGCAAGGTCTCTTCTTAGAGCCTGGTTCGTACAAAGCAGACTACCCCCTTCCCTCTCGTTCAACAACTTCCATCGAAGAGGGGGAAGTTGGAGTTCTTAAGTCCCCCTATGAACATTCACCTCCGAAGCGATATCGGACTGTGAGATGAGGACTACCGGTCTCTCGGAGTAGGGCTTAGCTAAGCCTTGCGTCATTCCGGTCTCGTGGTTATCTCAGTGGTGTCGTATAAAAAAGGAGGCATTGTGCGTTCTCTTCGTTCAGGCGCGTAATGCAAAAACGAGTAGGATATCTGCTCTGTAGCGTGGCTGGCTATACCATATATCTTTCCTGCTCTCAATTCCATCGACCCTCACCCGCCCCATTCCAACCGGGGAAAGTGTCAGGCCAATCGACCATCAGCTGAAGAGAAGAAATATCGAAAAGATTGAACTTCAATTACGCCGCCATTTAGTAGTGATTCGGGGGAAGAGGAGCTTGCTCCAGTCCAGTTTCAGAGGTTCAGAAGCCAAAGGCAACTCTCAGACCATTTGAGTTTACAGACTCTGCCGCTTAAGTGACTACGAGATAGAACATTGGTTCACCCGCTCAAAACTACAACTAGACTACCAGAAGAGGAAGGCAAAAAAAGAAGACCGGAAGAAAAGGAAAAACCTGCCTAGATAACCGGATTGGATTAAGGCCTTGGCCTGCAGCTTATTCTACCAGCTCTTACTATAAACGAAATTCAAATTCTGCTCGTCTCCTACTAGACCCACCGTACAAGCTCTTACCTCCCTCTCCAGGTCATTGAAAGAGAGGCCGATGAAGACCCTTTGTGTACTCCATTGCTCTAGAGGGTTCAACAATAAATCAAGAAAAGAGCAGACGATAGGAGTAACGGATTATTGGCACAGCATCCCCAATCCAATTAAAGAAAAACTCGTTGATTTCTAGCGCTCCTTGGATTAACAACTGACTCAACCGTATCTACTAGTTCAGTAAAAGTCCTTTCTTTATTGTAAAAGACAAAAAAAAGGCTATGCCGGTACTGATGCTACTACTGGTGCTTTGCCTCCTCCACTACAGGAGCCGGAGTTGCTACTGAATCCGCTACTCTTAGTTAGCTGCATCTCGAACTGCCTCCGCTTCACAAGCACAAGGTTCTGTTTTTTCCTCTACCTTTTACCTTTACCTTGTTATCTAAATATCCATGTGATCAGCCTATGGGCACATACTTTGAGGAAAAAGTCTTGGTTTATCCCGATCCGGATCAACAGATAAGTTTGCTTGCTTCTGTTCTGGTGTCATTCCTTCTTGTAAATGATTGGTGTCAGAATTCCCTACTTGGACTAGGAGAGTCCTACGCTCTACCACTGATAGACCATATTCTCAATATTCTAACCTTTATCTCTGTACAAAGAAATCCTGAATAAGCACACCGATAAGGCAGGACCAGGAAAAACTTCTAATCCTACTACTTCACCTCTTTCCAACCTTTTTTCACTAATGCTTCGCTACTACTACTAGATAGATTCTTTCATTCCTTAAGTGAGCACTACCCTACGAAAGTACTTGATCGACCTCTACTCCGTCCTCAGTCTTGCCTGAGCATGGATATTCAAATGAACTGCTTGATTCCCCTGTCTTTCTTGCTCCAACGAGAAAAGGAAAGAAGTCGTCTTGGTATTGGATCCGTGCTCTCAGAAACTACTAATAGGGGAGCCCCGGGTTCTCGATTTTAAGGCGAAGAAGAGCGTTCTGTTCCTCAAGGTGCGCCATTCGCTCTTCCAGCCTTACGCACTCTTGGAACCGAGCCAACCCCTCCAGCCGGGGAGCCAACTCGGCCTGTTGGCGCTCCCAAACGATCCTAAACCCATCTGACTGGAGAACATCCCAATAGAATTGAGACTGCGCCCCGTCAGCGTAAAGCGACATTAGTAGTTCTGAGAGGCGGGGTGGATGAAAGTCCACACCCATGACTTCCAAGTATGAACGAAGTAACAAATCGACATCGCGTGGTGGTATATATAGAATAGATGGTGCACTCTGATAGAAGAGAAATTGATACTGGTCTATAATTTAATTCCGTAACCAGGAGCTGCACTCCATTTTTAAAATGGAGTGCAGGAACACCTCCCTTTGGCCGGCAGGACAAGAGAGAAAACTGTCGGTTACAAAACGGAGCCATTCAATATCTTGCCCCGGCTGCGATAGGAAATACTCCAGAAGGCCACGATCCACAGGGAATTGGGCCAGGGCAACTTCAACGTAGTTCAAAAAGGCAAAGGCTTGCATGACAAAACGATGGAATGTAAGAGAAATTCAAATGTTATAACTCCAGTACGTCACGAAATAGCGAATACAACTCCCCGCGCTCCAGGGTTTTAATAAATTAGCCATCATCGCTACCGCAGTTCTAAATAATCTACTGATCAAAGGCTGTAGGGGCGGACTGCTCTACATTCAGCCACGCCATAGTGACCCCCGAAGCGATCTTCTTCTAGTTGCGGGACGAAATCCGGCAGCCAATTGCTGGCTCTGAATAACCAGCCCAGCAAGAAGTTCAATTCTTCCATAACATAACGGGGCGGGGTTGCGCGCGAGCCGAGTGACGTAGGTGCACAAGAGTACTTCGCGCCACAACCATCTCTTTTTTATAGGTTCTACGGACCGATGCCTGCTGCTTCATCTGGGAGAAAAGAATCATAGATATGCCGGTCATTAGAAGGAAGAACCGCCATAAAAAGATTCCTCGTGTATCATCTGTAGCAAAACTATGAACGGGAGCTAGCAATCCGGACCGTATTGAAAAGGTTCCTGAGACACAGCATGGAAGAGTCACAATATTAAGAAACGAGGTCCAAGAATGAAGAAGGGGTAGAATTACTGAATGAATACGAGCTGTGGCTAATACCCGAGGCATAAAAGAAGCATTTTCTACGGGATCCCGAAACCACCAGCCACCCCGACCTAATTCATGATGAGCCCACCAACTTCCTGGCAAGATGCCTACGGTTAAAAACCACCAACATGTCAAGATCCAAATTCGAATTGGTTCCTGGTCCTGGTCAGAGACCACTGTGTTCGCGCCGGCGGTCCAACAAAGAGGCGAAGTAGTGGTCTCTTTCTTTCCATTACGAACGACACGCTTCGCCTGCTCCCTCCCCGTGTCCACTAGCGCTCCTGTCCAGAGCGAAGAGAAGGCGAAAAAGCGCCGCCGAAGCAGCATGAGCGGGCTTCTATTGCTACGTAACAATAGAGCAGGATAGCATTTTGCGCCCACATGTTTGAATTTGAGGGTCGATGTAATTGAGCTTGTTATACGGGATCCGACGCATCCAGCAGAGCGAAGCAGCGTTCCATTCTTTTCGGCGGCATCCTTCCGCATTGGCGGCGAGTGGAGTGCCACAATTCTATTCATCATTTTTGATCTACATAAGCTAAAGCCCATAGCACTGGCGACGTCTCCGGCATAAATGCAAGGAGGATGTATAGCTGATATAGGATCTTGTGGAACAGGATTTGATTCTGCAAGCGGTTCGGTACGAACGAAGAAATTTCGAACAAAAGGATCAGAACTCGCTGATAAGAAAAGAGAGAAAAACAAAGCAATGCCAAGAGCTCCGTCAATCCGCTTTTCATCGATAGACGAAGCTCTCTCTTTCTCATCTCGTGCCAGATGCAACAAAGGACTCATCCTTTTTCCTTCTCGCGAACCACGGGAGCGCCTAGCGCCCAGAGGAGCAAAGCTCATTTTAATTTTCCTTTCAGGGTAAAGCGGCGCATAAAAAAGGGCTGGCCCGTCAAAAGTGCGGTTCCTTCGCGAACGAAGTTCAGAATCAACAAGGATTCGTAGAACGAAGGGAGTGTACAACTGGGTTTCAGTTTTTTGTTCGTAACGAGGGAGAGATAGAATGGAGTTCTTCACGAAGTTCGAGACAAAGGAATAAAAAAGAGTTTCTCTATGGCCTCCTCGTTTTGAGACATTATGGCTTTGGGGTCGACCCCGGTAACAAAGAAGGAATCCATAAAAACTTGGGATCCGACACCATGATAAAATACTACCCTCATGATTAGACCATGTCCCTGAGATTTGATAAAAGAAAGGTGCATTAGCGGTTAATACGTTGTAATTGGATAAGTTATTAGGAATATGACGGAACGAAAGACCAAGGAAAGAAAGAAGAATACACCAAAATGCAGGTGCTGCACCAAACGCTGGTGGTTGTTGTTTCTTGTTATAAGTGAATGCAACGAAAAGACCCGGAAATAACGAATAATGAAACAATTCATATATTGACATTTCGTGCTCATTTCATAATTTCTGCTTTGTTATTCCCATCATCCGGTAACCACAGGATGATCCACAAGAAAGGTGGCAGGATTCGAACCTATGGCCGGCCCGCCCCTGACCTGCTGGGTTGGGTGGCCGGGTTAGCACCCCTCGTCGCCTCTGTACCCGAAACAGATGCGCTGCGCTACCCAGCGCGTAACTTTGTCTCCCCTACCCCTCTTCTGGTTATGCCATTACCAATCGCGGGTAACCCTCGGACTGGCCGCCCTTGACCTAATAAGAACGATTATCCTTATGACCAGACCAGCTTACTTACTTCTCGAGCGAGAGTTCCACGATCTCGACCAGCAACTTGTTGAGAGTAGGGGGCTTGCCCATAGGATCGGGGCTTGGAGATAGAGGTGGTGAAATCTAACCTTTGCATCGATGTTTGGCAAGGCGGGTCAGAGTCAATCCCACTTGGTAGTTCCGGACGTGCCCTTCGAAAAGGCTTAGAGCTGTAGCTTATCGCACTAACCCGCCTACTGGACTGGAATCGAGAACTGGGGACTTGATCTATCTCGTGCAATAGGTTAAGAGATTAAAGAACCTATCTATATCCCTTGACTGCTCTAGAATGCTTTCGTTTCCTTGCAGGAGAACTGCTTGATTGAGTTGAGCCCCTTAAGCTAGGAGTCTTTCTTATACGTTCGTGCTTCACAGGTTCCTCATTATCAATTACTCCAACAGGTAATTCGTTTAGTAGATTCATCTCTGGAACTTGTGCAGTAGTATTCGATTCATCAACAACTACAGCAAATGAAGTCGACTCACTTATATTTAAATCCACCTCTCTGTGGCTCCTATTAGACTGGTATCCATTTGGTCCTCAGCAGAAGAAGCAAGCTCCTGATCAGTTAGCCCTTGTGGCAAGTCTTCCTTTGTCCCAACTCCAGCACTACCACTTGACTATCCTTAACTAAAGCGCACACTAGAAAGTCCTACCATGAGGACCCATTGATCCTTCCTAAACATATGTTGGTGTGGGTGGTGCCATTGATTATGCCGAATCCAGAGATAGAGATTAACTTCCAATTAAAAATATATAGTCCTTGCTCCTAGGGGCTTATGGAATTCCTCTATTTTAAGTTGGCGGTGTAGCTGCAAGAATGGATTTCGGGAAGGCTTTCGTAAGCGCTCAAAGTGACCTTGAATCCTTGTGATCTTGTTGTCAAATATGAGAAAGTAGTCGTTCGTCTCCCGGGGATTTCGCCTAATCTGCTGCCGTTCTTGAAGGTATCTCAAAAGAGGATGTTTTGGATAAGAGAAAGATTACTATCTTAGCTCACGGTATCACCTCCGTCCTTGCCCATAAGGCGGTTCGATCGGGTGGGGGTGCCCTTTTGATCGATGGGAAGCGATAAGACCCCAATGAGAGGATTGGCATGAGATCCGTTTGGTCTCTTAGGTGAGCTCAATCATCATTGCCTTCCTTGGGGAGTAGAAAGTAGGTGGTTAATCTACCTGGCAGTTAGGCCGCCACATCTCTTCCGCTACTCAAGAGATCCGGTCTTCCTATGACGGCGATTATCGCGACCTGACTTCATTCTTTCCAGCCGGCCTCCCAACCCAGGTGAGTAAGAAGACGACTCACGATGTGACACTCGCGGAGGGTACGTAGCGTTCAGGAACAGGGGGTATAAAAGGTAGAATGGGGTACTCGCCGCTACTAGTACCAACTTACCTTAGATAATGGTTCCCTATCTGTGTGTAGCCCCGGTAAAGAGGCAAACTATAATATTACACCTTTTTCCTTTCGCGCAAGAGATAAAAAAGAAGCACCTTCGAGCGTCATTTGTTTTCTAAGAAATCCCTACAACATACCCAGGCGGAAATGGTGCACTATCGATCCAAGCCGGATAGGGCCGATAAGATGGACTAGAATAAAGATGTGGCACTATCTTTTACCGTCTAAGTGGGCGCTATGATAGAAAAGATCGGTTCACCCTGAGGGAATGGTACCATATATGCTTTAGCCTGTGCTTACCGACCGTCTTAAGGCCGACACTTCGTGTCTTAGGACCTTTGTCAGAGAAGAGATTGCTTGCTCAGTCTAGGCAGTAAAATCGGGAATGAGATGGGATTTCCATTCGATTAGCCAACAGGAATCTGTCCTTCCAATCTACCGGTTACGGACATTCTTTTCCTAATCAGGATAGTCTATCTCCTATAGGGGGAAAAGCGCTCAACTCGTTTTTCAAAGATAGGCATGTCAAAATTGAGTGACTTTTTGATCGACACGACATATAGCTCTATAAAAGAAATAATAACTACATACCTCCGAAATGCAGAACATAATCCAGAGCTTGGGCTAAGTGGGGACTCTGCGTGCCCTGATTGACGAGGTCTAAATAGAGATATTGAGAGATAATAGGCATAATAGCCTGAATACTAGAAAGAATTATCAACATTGGAATTGTTAGTGACCAGAGATGAGTCAATAGCATCTAAATTACCTGATGAGAAGAATCAACTGCGCATTCTATTCTTTCAAGTCCTACAGCTCTAAATGTGCCTATTCCTTCGACTATGGATTCATTTCCTTCGACACGGGGAATTGAGTCAACTTATTCCGACTAGGTGATCCATCTGGCGAAGAGGGTCCGGCGACTCCGGCTTCTAGCCTTCTTAGCTTCGCTACCCCTGCCCTGTGGTACGTCAAGAGAAATGAAATGGTTGGCCCATAGGTGAAGAAATAAGATTCCCTTACCCATTTGTGCTTTCAGCAAGTAGGCGACGCGAATCTATGCTTTCAATCGGATACCAATTGCTTGGATGCGTTTGAAAGCCAAGAGATGAATTGCAGAAAAAATGCTTTTTGTCGTCTTGTGTCTCCGTAACAAATGGTCCATTTATTGATGGGCGAACGACGGGGATTGAACCCGCGCGTGGTGGATTCACAATCCACTGCCTTGATCCACTTGGCTACATCCGCCCCTACCCCCGGTTTCAGTCTCTATCTACGATCAGATCCTTTCTGAACCCCCCCGCAGAAGCTTTTTCCTATACTATAGTTGCAAGTCTATTGTTTTTGGGGAAGCAAAGCTTCAACAAGTATAATTCTGGAAAAGCTTCAAACAAAGAGGTTGGGCTGTTCACTTCATTGATTTGACTTCACTTTACTTAAGATTAAAGATAGGGGCCGGGCGGGCAGTGAAGGCTCGTTTAGTAGACAGCAAGCGAGCAGCAAGCACTCCTATCAAAATGAAACAAGCTCCGCTTGGCTTGAAGAAGTTTTTTTTTCTCAGAGAAAGCCATTGCGCGCTAGCCCCTTGTCTTGTATAGGGTTCCAAACCTACGCACCCCTAAACTACAAGCTTTGAGAAGCCCCTTTCTATAGATAGGCTAACGCGCCTTTACTAATATTCTAATATAAGGCCTCTCCAATATTTCATATTCCCTCGCTTCTGACGATTGCAGGGGCGCTAACGCGACCTTCCTTCAGCTGGCGCTGGCTCCGTCCTATCTATTTATTCATCTCTTTTTTCAAATGGATATTTAGGGATCTCTCTTGTTCATAGATCTTGAAACCAGATCAATATCCATTTATCAATATATCCATCTATCGATAGAAAGATATAGATCTCTATCTCTGGATCTATCTCCATAGATAAATATGGAAGAACCAACACTTAAAGGGCGTAACCAACGGAAGGTTCTCACCCTGTCCCCGACATTGTTCTCCGACGATGTCCCCTGGGCCACCATTCTCTTTCTTTCTTCAATCGTTCCGATCAGGACAAGTGGGCGTTTCGTCCTCCTATCTACTCTACGCAATTCTCTGTCTTCGTTTGTGATCATGTTGGGCGAAAGGTAGTTTTAGAGGAACGGCTGTGAAACGGCGATTCCCCCCTTCCCATTGAAGAAAAAATCCTTCCCCACCGGCCTATTATTTATTGATAGGGATTTTACCGATGCTGAAGGTAGCTTGTTGCTTACCCTTACCAAGCCACCCACTTGAGAAGCTAGTCGCCAGAAAGAAGCGACGAGGAAGCGAAGCTGTCTACGAAGCTTTGCTTCCCCCGTAGTACTCGGCTTGTCGCTACTTTGATTCAAAAGGTAACCGACGGTTCCCGACTTTCTCCGGTTTCCGCAACCGTAACCATTTGTCACTCCGATTACTTCATCCATAAACTTTTTTTTATTTCAATATCAATAGCGGTACGCTCTAAAAAAAAGTAAAGGATAAGCTTGCATTCTAGAAGCGGTAGCTTCCCGCCTCCTTCATTCCTACTGCCCCCTTCGGTGAATCGCTTTCATCTCTTCCCTTTTCTAAAATGCCTAATTGGTCTGCCTCAGCAAATGTAAAAAATGGAGCTGCCCGCTGTTTGGCTGACCCTCTTACTCCCATGCGGTTTGGGTTGACCCAGAAGTAAAGAAAGAAGGAATGGAATCACTGGAGAGTCGTCTGCAGTTCACACTTGGGCAAAGACGACTTACTTTGGAAGCGGAACACGAACCGATTTCCGCTATTCTGGATTCTTATTGAGCGTAACGAAATCAAGGTTTATGATAAAGTCAGCGAAGTTTCTATTTCCTTCGGACCCTTGCGTAGTCTCGGTCCACAGTGGAAGGCTCCGCACCCGAGCCTCGTTAGACTGAGCGGAAGTCTAAGGTGTAAGTAAAGAGAATAGAAGAGATGAAGTCCGTCCCTTAACCTAGTCTATATCTACAGCTGACGCAACTCCGTACTGACGCCTCACTACTACTTAATTAATTAACGGCTAAGCGATTTCATAACCAGAAAGAAAGACCTCTCTTTCGGGATCAGTCCCGTCCCTAGATGTAGTAGTCAATCAGCGGGACATTCAAAGAAGCTATGCACCTTCACTGAATGTTAATGAAAGCAAGCCCTTTCATCCTAATCTCATCTACTGAAAAAGGGGGCCGGGCGTAGCGCGTTCTTGGGACACATAGGCTATTACAGACGCATCATTAAACACTTTGCGAAGCATGGAACCCCGGAATGGAATCATTGCAGAAGAAAGGTATAACGGTTGGGGACCAGAACAGGATTAAGCCTTTAAGCATGCAGATGAGTGTTTGCTGTCAGCCCCAATCCTTCGGTTTTCAGATTGGAATAAGGAGTGCATACTGACGCATCCACTCTATGCCATTGGATGTATGTTGGCGCAGGAAGGGCCGCTTGATCACCCCATCTACTTTGCAAGTAGACGACTTTCCGCTTGGGAATTAGACAAGCACCGAACCTTCTTTATCATGATCCGACCCACACCTAAGACCCGAGATTGAGCACCAGAGCTGCTCATAACATAACAAGGTACCAAAAAGAAGAATGTGATGAGTTCATATTCTCCAGATTCGACTATAAACCAAGATGATAAAAAGCATAAGCTACCTCGTTTGTGCTCCCGTCTTTCCCGCTTCCATCTTCGGTGGATGGCCCCCTATCTCTTAAAGATGCGATCCATGTAGCTATTTATTGGTGCCTTTGCTTCCCGCGGCTTCTTTTACTACAGCTCTGCCGCCATCCCTGCTATTGCTTATGGGACTGAATCAATAAAAAAAACTAGATCAAGTGCTTAAGTGTCAGCCTACCCAGGTGACTCTCGAAGAGGTGGTACAGTCGTACGAGAAGCCGCATTGCCAGCACTCCTGTCACACTCAAAGAGATCGTTAGTGCAGAACAGAGGCCTTGGAAGAACTCCTCGAGTGCAACGAGGTTCAGCATGTTACGAGAAGAGGAGCTGTTAAGCCCAATTTGAGAGCCGAGAATCCAGTGGCCGATACTTCACAGCCAGAGCCTATCCCGCGGTTCCAGTTAGACAAGCCCTCCGAAGACGAAGTGATTAAACAACTGAAAAGGATTAAACCTTCTGGGGTCTCCTAATGGCTTCAGAAAATCATAGACGAGCCGTCCTTGAAGTTAGCAACGCCCGGGATATCGAGTTATCTATCCGGTCGAGGAAGAGGCGGATCACCATTCAATCCGTATGTCCAAACTGTGGCCGCACCTGCCTGCCTATGCCGCTTCGCCTTACCAAGTCACTAATTACTCTCTGCCTGCCTACGTCAATGCTTCTCATAATCAGTAAACTCCTTACCAAAGAAGACCACTGCAAGGAGGGAACCGCTGCCAATTCCAATCAGCGAACTCTACAATCAACTGAAAGGGAAAGGCTCGATGTAATTGACTTCCAGCAGGATTGAATCCCGTTTCATCTTCAGGATTAAAGGATTATGAGTCGACTTAGTTAAGTCGTGGAGATAAGCATTACCAGTTGGATAGAGAACCAAGACATGTTGATGTTGTAAGTACTCGATTTCATGCTGGCTTAGGTAAGGATACTCGCTTTCGATAAAGATACTGGTTTGAAGAGTGACTTCAGCCTTCAGCTGCCTTCACTTTCTACCACTCCTGCTTCAATCCCAAGTGGAAACTACTTTTAGGGGTAGGCTACTACTGGTTCTGCAGAGGCAAATAGTGTAACTGGCCCAACAAATAAGATATGCCTTTCTCATAGGCACGCACTTTAAATTATCCGGCTTACAGGATTGAGCTCGAGCGATAGCGAGAGGTAATTAAGCTCGACCTATCGTCTCAATTACATCGAGCCTCTTCTGCTTTATCTCAAGGGGTGGAATTAGCGGATTTGTCTGGGGACTCGGCAGTTCCACTATATTGGCAGGAGGGCCTCATTATTAATTGGCCCCTGGTTGACGCTAGCTTCTGAACTCGATGTGACGGCATCATTCCTGTGCTGGTTGACGCTCGCTTCCGAATTGGATGTGCTTGAATCACCAGCCATCATGAAGCACCCGCTCTCCTCAGGAGACCTGCAACTAGGAGCACCCGAGCCGGGCCTAAGAGCGTGCATTTTGTTTTAGCATGAGTGCAAGGACAAAAGACTGGCATGTACAGTGGGCAAGACCGGAAACACTGCTAACACCGGTTAGTTCTTTGCTCTCTGTCAATCAATATCAAGAAAGGTGGTTCGCTTGCCTTTTCATGAGACTGGCACCTTACCCTCTGTGAATGGAAAACCGGGAAACTCTTTGATTGATTACCCAGAAGTCAGGATTGTTTCTAGCTCGCAGAATGAAGAGGATTGCTGAAAGCAAGGCTCTGCAGAACCAATAGGTTTCCATTCCCATTCCAGGAAAGCAAGCAAGTTCTTCTAGCTGGGACTAGCTGAAGCTGTTCAAGAGGTTTGGAGATGCTCGACTAAAAGGAAGAGTCAGGAGATTCAAGAACTAGCCCGATTCAGCCTCCTCTATTGCAATAGATTCTTCCACAACTGACTTATAAGCTGATTCCTAACCTAATGGGACTGCCTTTTGGGCGTAACATTCAAATATATGTAAACTTACTTCCTTTCTTTGCGGACGAATACAGGTCAATTTCATCGATCCTGCCGCTCCTACTTCTCTTCCTCCCACTGCGGTAATAGGGTTAGGCCTTTAGACTCTTCCTACTGCCAAGTAAAGCTAAGACCGGTTATGCCGGATTCTCGCCATCTCAGAAGGTCAGGCCAGAGGGCAAGCAAGTTTATTCCGGGTACGAAACTACGCTATTCAAATCTCTTATTATATTAAATAAAGCTAGCTCTTCATCTCTTTCGCTTACTTTTACTTGCCTGGGACTGCAACTCTTATCACTCGAAATGCATAGGCTTACCGGCTCGAAAGCAAAAGCAAGAGAACCGGCTATAAGTGGCTTAGGTCCCTGCCGGACTTTCAATACTCCTCCAATCCAAGGAAAGGAGCTTGAGATGTAAGAACACTCCCAATAGTTAAATCTCCACTAGTCCTTCGACTGGATGCGCTTTGAAAACCGTTTTCTACCACTCACTCGCTCGAAAAAAAAAGGAATATGTTGAATATTATCATTATCATTTCAAATGAATTAGCTGCACTGCACATCAAGCTAAAGCTTTCCTAAGCTTGCCCCTAGCTTGCTTGTAGTTGAATGCGACCGTATTCGACCCACATTCAAAGGGATCAGAGAAGGCAGATTCAATAGTTGCCTCACAGCGCCTATTCGAGAACATCTTCTCGTGGGATATCTTATGATCTGACTAAGATGAGATTTTACCTCGGGATGGCCTAAATGCCTTTTTCATTGCTCAGTCCTTTAGTTCAAGCGGCATCAACTGTCGTGCCCTTCTTGCTTGGCGGTACAAAGCAATCCGAAATGAGCGCACCGATCGACCATTAGGCGGTCAGTCAAGGGGCTTAAATTTAGACTTTCAGTAAGCGGCTTAAGTAAGAAAAGGATGTCGGGCGAATGAGGAGATAGGGGCAAACTAAGCGGAAATCCTCTTCGTGATTTCCAAGAAGTGACAAAGATATAAAGGAGTGTAGGATTGGCAAGGTGATCGCACCTAATCACAAGATAAGAGAGAACATTCATCAATCACACCATAAGTCGCTGGTTATTGAAGAAAAAGGGCTTTTCAAATCAAATGAAAGAAAAACCATAGGTTCTTGATAGGAGGGCCTTGTTGCGCGATTACTACGCATAAGGGATGGTGCTACTTTCATTTAAGTGGGTCTACCCCATATAAGAAGTGGTGGTGGTGCCAATGGCAAGATCAGATAATGGAATTTATCAATCAATCAATGGGGCAAGTCGAGGCATGTATCTTTCCCAAAAGCAGGTGAGCTCGGATTAGCAATGACAATTCGGGGCATTCGTTCTAACCTTCTACTTTGACTCTCGCTACAGGCTCGATGTAATTGAGTCTTAATTCATAAGAAGGATCGATGTAATTGAGAGTGATAACGAGAGGGTTGAAGATGAGCTTTCCCAGCTGAGTGGGACTTGAAAGAGGATCGATAGAATTTACTTTGACTCTGGGCTAGACTACCGAAATAGATTCCAGCTCCAGCGTACGAGATCGCTTCAAGAAGAAAAAATGCCACTACAGGATCTGTGGTCTTGACTCTGGCTTTCGCTCCTCTCACTTTCTCGAGTCATTCCTCTTCTATTAGCTCGTAGCTAGTATAGGAAGAATAGGCTTAGTCAAATCCGGCCTAGTCGACCCGATCATGATATTGAGGGAAGAAAATAGAAAAAACTCTGGGTCCTGTGTACAGAAAGTGCATCTCTTTATCTGCCATTCCTACTTTCTTGATAGTTATTATTAATATTATATTATATTAAGGAGGTCGGTTCAGTCCAGGAGGCTAGTTTGAAACCCGGACTCGCTGAGGTTCACACACTTTTGTTTCTTTATGAAATTACACAGCAAGCTTCCAAGTCAGGCGCTTGGTACTAATAGCCTACAGAGTATAGAGGGGCTATGGAGAAGAAAAAAACTGCGCTTCCTCGCTTCGCCACGAAAAGCACTTCTTACTGAGTGAAAGGCGCGCTACGGGTCTACGCTTGTTCCTGTGCGAGAATCTCCGGCCTGCTCCTTTCTTTCGCCTCAGTAGTGAGCGTTACTAGATCTGATTTAACTGAATATGGGACTTGGATATGCTCTTGCTCCCGGCAGATATGCTGGGCGAGATAGTGACAAAGGGTTTTTTCCTATAAACGTAAAGGCAACCACTGCTACCTGCGCAGGTTTGTTCGTATGGATATGATGGATCTCCTACCTCGGCTGAAACTTGCCTCTGCAACTTTAGGGTATAAAGCCCCAGGTTCAAACCGACAAGTGACAAGTGATTCAATTCCTCCAACCGCGAAACCTTTCCAACCGATCGAGATGTTCGCCCTCCAATCCCCAGCCGATGTAAGTCAAAGGCAAGGGGTGTCTTTTTCCTCAAGCCGACAAATGTGAATTTCTTTCCCTCCAATGGTTAGTCCAGTCACCAAAGCTGTTAACCAAAGAGCTGCAACCTGCGTGCTAAATTGAGCAGACATAGCTGCCAGCTCATTAAAGGAGTTAATAAGATTCATTGTTCTACCGAAAAGGGAACCAATAGCTTGCCAAATGGACTTAGAAAAAGGTTCGAGAACGAAAGAAAGTGATCCAAGTTCTCTTCTGCGTTACAACATAACCTGCACATCGAAAGTTAAAAAATCCTCGACAAATCAGCTTCCGTAGGTAACCTCCGGTGCAAAGCTCGCCAACAAAGAGTCGAGCGGGAGGGAGGTATAAAGTTAGTCCAAATTTTCTTACCCCAATGAATGTCCTCTCCTTTATCGCGTAAGTGATCATAAACTTTCTTCACAGTTACTTGACCATCGCTGGAGTTAGTCCAAATGCAAACATCCTCAGAGTCAAACAGTCCATTAATGTCAAGGATCTGATTTGTAAGCTCCGGATAAGCAATACTGAAATGAGATGGCAGCCTCCATTCATGGTTGGTGTAAAAATGAGAAACCTGGCATAGAACGACGGGCTTGAGAAAGCTGCAAACGATCAGCTATAGGGCTGATCCATTCGTCATTCCAAAAGTTAAGATTACACTACGTTCACCAATTAGCATTAGCCAAATTGCAGAAGCCCGAAGATTGGTGTAAGGGGAGACCTCAAAATAGATGAATTAAAATGAGTAGTCTTAGGAACTCCAATGCTCGAAAGAAACCTTTTCCGAAGCAAGGGAAGCTTTAGCTTGGAGAAAAAAGTTTCCATGCCAACTTACTAACCATGGCAGTATTAAGAGAATGCAATTGTTTGATACCCAACCCACCTTCAGCTAAAGGGAGACAACAAGTGCGCCAAGGCACTGTCACAATCTTCTTAGTAATAATGGATCCCGTCAAAAAAAAATTACGAATACACCGCTCCATGTGATTAAGAAGATTAGAGGGCCATTTGTAGACAGCAAAAGAATGAAGAAACGAACTCATGAGAACAGAGTTAACCAAGGTTAGACGGCCAGCCATGGATAGAGTGCTTCCCTTCCATTTAGAATATTTTTTTACAATTTTTTCAGCGGGGCGCCAACAAAAAGCGGTACACCTAAATACATGAATGGAAGAGAGCCTCTCTTCATGTTCACCATATCTCTCAAATGAGCTGCTCTCCTAGGTTGAACTGATTTGCCGAAAAAGATCTCTTAGACCAGTTGACAAAAATCCAACTCATTCATTCTTAATATACATCTCTTCTGAAGGAAAACGTAGCAACTAGGATAGCCCGCTAGACGACCCGTAAGCCTTCTATTGCTTACCCTCAACTGTTCTGCCCTCCGCATTCGCATTTCAACGTCTTTATTAGACGATTGACTTTCCTTTCTTCCAGCAAGAAGTTCGTCTTTTCTTTGATGATCCTTAGGCTTGGATGTACTCGTTTGAACGAGCATGAAGAAGGTTTAAAAAGTATCGAGTAATTTCTTGCTCCGCCCGATACGAAGAAAAGCAGAACGCATAGGCTATATATGTTTTCACTCTCGTGAACAGCGCATCAAGGAAACTTGCCAAAGTCTTTTTCTTATACCGGCTAACTATCAATTGAGAAATCGAAGGCAGATGCAATATCATAAGAGAAGACAGATCGGATCATAGCCGCTGCATCTCTTCTCGTAACCGGTGTTCTTGTTATAGCTGCAATTGAATCAACTCTTTGCCTATCAGCTCTTGTGCACTCATTGGCTTCTCTCGAAGAAGTGTTGAGGAAGCATCCAATTCCCAGTGGTCTCGTATAATAAGAGAGAGGGTAGCTAGGAAGTTAACGAGTGAACATCTTTCCGAACAAGGGAGACTTAAATGCTTACAACCCTTATAGGTAAGGGAGCAGCTAGACTTTCAAGTACAAGTAATAGATCTCCCCCTAAGGCAGCCCTAAGCAGAAAGGAAGATAAAAAGATCCGTGTGTCGAAGACCGGACGTGCTAACAAGGATATCAACTGCTTCCCCCCGATAACCCCTCACACTCTGCGGGTCAAGTCCTTTCGTTTAGAATTAGAACGAGATCTATCGGGCTTCAGTAGCGACACCTTCAATTCAAGAACTCCAGTTTTTCCCAGATTCAAGGCAAAGAGGAAAAAAGAAAGGTCTTCAGTCGGGCATTCAGGCGTTGCAGTTGTGACAGTTGCGGAAGCCTCTCACTCTCCAATGAGAAAAAAGAGTAAAAAAGGTTTTCATAAGTGAGCCGGTAAGGCGAGATTGCTCGAGACGAAAGGGGCAGTGCAGTGGAATCATCAGCCGAAGCCTATAAAGAAATTGGTAACCAAGTCTTCTAAAGCTGGAGGTCTTCTCATTAGGGCATCAATTTCATGTAAAATCACCCTTCCCTTACGGGGCGCTAACTATCAGGGGATGGGGGACAAGCCCAAGCAATCAAGTTACAAACCTCTTTGGCTAGGAAAGCCGGGAGAAGACGGACTACTATATAGGAAAGCGAGTGGGCCAAGAGCAGAAAGAAAAAGAAGAAATAAGAAAAAAAAGGTTCGATGTAATTGAGTGAAAGGTAGCCCAGCCCAATAGTAAAGGAAGAGACAAGACCCTAAGATGCACATCTATCTAACATAGCAAAGCAAGGCAAAGCGAGGGAATCAAGTACAACCTAAGAAAGAAAAGATTGAGATTGCGAGCACTGATAAAAAAATCACCTGCTCCATCTGCTCTCAATACATTGATTCATCAATCCACTCATGATGATATCAATGCTAGTAATCCTCCTTTACAGCAGTCTCATTGCCATATCTTTGAGACAATATATCGTTCCAAAAGAAGAGACATTCGCAGATATCTCTTCGAAGAAATCCGATTCTGTTCATAGAAATTAAAAGAGATTTATTGCAGTTCTCTCTCTTTAAATGCGAGAAGACTGGGCCCAAAGCATTGTAGGTGAGCAGCCTATCTAATTGGACAAGGGTCGATGAAATTGAGGATCTTTTTTTCCTTTTTTTTAAAAGGCGTCTAAGGCAGGTTAGGGCATAGGCATTCTTCAAATTAGATTAGACAACTAGGGCCCTTCGACCTCAACCGAGGTTCAACAACCTCTGAGGTTTTTTCTACCACAGCTACCTCGTCTCACCACGCCCCAGTTCCAGCACCAGAGGCAGCAGCCGGACCTAGCGGAGTTATTCCTCTTAGGGGAGGAGACGAAGAAAACAAAAAACAAATTGCTCGAGAAAACAAACAACTAAATAAAAACCAAAACGACGTTCTCGCCTTTGAGAAGGCTCCAAAATAGAATGGAACTATGATCATAATTGTTGGTTGCAACTTGCAGCAATCACAACGATTGCCCTGCATGGTGTTGGTTAGAGAATTGTGTAACGTGAGGGGCTTGATTCTGAAAGAATAAGGATAGGTAGGCAAGTCTACTAAGAATGAATGAAGGTAGACCCCAGCTCCAATGGTGCCTTTGCGCGAAAAAAAGAAAAAAGGTAGATTCGCCCTAGCATACATATCATACTTTATGTGCTATTAGCGATCGTATATATAAGGGAGTGGACCAGAGAACGCAACTTGTGAAGTTAACTTAACTCGCCTTGTTTTTGTCTTCCTTCCGGCTAAAGCTTCAAGTCTCAATCCGAAGTCAAAGATAAAATAATAGAAAAAAAGATGCCCACTCTTATCCCGGTGTAGCTGCAAATCACCTATTGAGTTACGAGAGGGAATCAACCCTTTCTTATCACATGCACGAGTTTCGTCTTCCCCAGTGAAAGCTTTCCCAAAAGGATGGAACCTTCTCTCATCTCAAGCCTAAGGATCATCAAAGAAAAAACGAACTTCTTGCTTTAGAGGTGTGATTGCTCACTTTCTTCAATCATTCAAGCTAATAACAGCAAGAGAGATCCGATATCGTAAGCGTAGCTATCCTACCCAGCACTCTAACCTTGTAGCACAGAGCTGAAACCTTTCATGGTTGCTGATACCGAGACAACGATAACCTTCATAAGCCTTATGCTACAGATAGATTGATGGTTCGTCCCGGTGAACAGATCAATGATACCAACTTTCTCCTTACCCATTATATTAGAGACCATTTCATTTAGGCCACCTTCTCTATCAGTAACTTTCGTCTTGCTTTGCTTCCGCTGCACTATAGGGGAAAGCCCGGGGGAAAACCCACCACTATGGGAGAACCCCCACTAATAGTAATAGGAACAACGGAAGACCTGGTTCTTTCGTCCTTGGACCTGTCCGGCTAACGTTCATATATCCCTAAAGCTCTAAGGTAGCCATCTCTTTTTAAACCAACCTGGTGTTCACTGCAGCACTAAAGGGGCGTAGCGCTTTTCCTCCAAAGAAGGGCTAGGTCTGTCTAGGGTCACTCGACCTGGAAACAACAGTTTTTCCTAAATAGAAAGGGGGTTTTTTACCGGAATAAAATATGCTTTAATATTCATTTATGGTTGTTTCCTCGCTCCCCTGCCAGCTATATCGGTGAGTCAGCCATTCGGGAATAGATCTCTCCCTCTGGACAAAGGGGCATAGAAAGGACTGAACTTTCAGTATAGGAGGCAGATTGAACTATTTAAGTCTATGCTATGATATTACCACGAGAGGATCTTCATCTCAAGCCTAAACTAAATTGAAGTAGATTCGTAGCAAGTCGGCATCGGCAAATGTCCTTAGTGACCTTCGGGAAGGCATTAACCAATTCTCAATTTCATCGAGCCTCTCGTTATTAGACTCTTTTAGACTACCGTGTAAATCGGTTCGTTCCTGTTTGCTTAGTTAGTTGGCATTCTCCAGCCTTCCCTTCCGAGGTATATCGGATTCTTCCTAATCCATGAATCTAACTGGCTAAGGGAGGTCCTCGCCAAGATCAAACTTCCGACTAACTGCCTCGAACCCCTTCTCCACTCTCTGCAATCTCTTGTTCGACTATACTAGTCGTCTCACTTCTCTTACTGCCTCCGAGACAATCCTTTCAGCTACTGCACGTACATCCGAAACCCCACTTTCTGTGCTACTACTTAGTATGCCTTGGAGAACTTCCTTCAAGCTTAATCAAAGACTATTCATGTCTAGCATTCCTAGGAGCTCAGGTAAGATGAACCAGTGCGCAGGAAAAAAGACAGAAAAAGGTTCGATGAAATTGAGTATCGGTAGATGAAAAGAGGCATTCTTTCGGAGGTTTTTTGTCCTATCTTGTGCCAACATCTCAAATCCTGACTTCTTGCTCTCCTTCTAGCAGAGAGCCTTTCCATATCCTTTAGATTCTGGGGACCTGACACGCGGATACCTTTTCAGGTTACGTTCTAGCCTTTTCTTTCCCAACTGATTCCACCGTTTAATTTAATGAAATCAGTTCCTCTTATATCGAGTTCAATCTTGACGGCTTGGAAAGAAGAAAGAGATGAGATGCCACCCGTAGACTGGGATTTCCCATAGCTAAAGCTCGATAAAGGCACTCGGTAAGGGCAGATGAAATGCTATCCCCGGATTCCCCTCTAGGATCACTTCACTTGCTTGACAGGTTACTCACTCCCTTTCTCTCGGGATGAACTAGCAGATCTACTTCCATTCTTATCCTTTTCATAGAATTTATAAGTAAGTGCTTGAAGGCGCAGATGAGTTGTCGGGAATGTCTATCTCTACAACAGCAGATATGCGAACAATGAACTCTAAACAAGAGTGAACAACCGATCAGCCTTCATTCCCTTTCGCTTCGTACACTATGCTCGAGCTCTTTCAGAACAGAACCTTTTTTCGGCGTGCGGCGATCTTGGCTACGAATGTTGGTTCCGTCTGTTTCGGCGGATGTAGTTTTGGTTCTCGCTCCTTTGGCTTTGTCACCAGGCCTGTTCTTTCTGCTCCCTTGGATTCAAATTGAGTATGAGTAGAAGTTGGAGTGGAAAGTGCTTTTTGGAATCTCCTCTCTCTCTTGTTCCAATTTCAATGCTTTCTCTCCGGCTCCGGACTTTATCATTATAAAGGAGGTTCAAATCAAGTTCCAATCTCAGTAGTTCTTACCCAACCAGTAAATATAGTAAGTAGGAATTAATAAGATAGGTACGTTGTCAGTGTTCATCTTTTAGGAGTTTAACAAACGGTCGGTGAGCCTATGTCCTTTATTAAGGGTTGTCCAATAGTTGCTAAGGCCCGTGCCGTGAGACTAATCAGTCAACCATACATCGGTAAAAATGGAGATGGAAAGAACCTAAATAGGATTAACTTCGAGTTAATTTTTAGCCGTTGCAGGAACTGTTCTAGTGATTCAACCCCGAATAATCTGAGAAAAGTGATTCAAGTTCAACAAGGAGCTGATACTGACAACATGAATTCTGCACGACAGGTTTAAAAAAGGATAGATTGGATAATCGATTCCTTTACCGATTACCGTGACACAAGACAGACCAGCAGAGACAAGACTTGAACCTGCATGCCCGGGCAGAAAGAAACTATTCCTATCTTCCCCTATCCATGCAATGTAACCCATATCGAAATCTCTTTACTTTCATTGACCGATCATGTGTTTTCTTCTTATATGTTTTTGGGTATAACATTCAACAGGAAAGCTTTGTGCTGTTTCTAGCTTTGGCTTAGGCTAGAATGGAATACGCACTTAGAGAGACTGGAGTAGATAAAGGTAAGAAGCAAGGAAGGTCTCAGTAGGTGTCACGCGTACTAATTTTCTCGGTCTGTCCCTTCCACCCTCCCTTAGTAGTGGTCCTTTTCAAGCAAAAAAGACGGGTTTGGGCGACCTCTTGCCTCCATTTCCAACTGGCGAAGGGCAGGTTGAGAGCTGGGAAGAATACGAATCTTGCAAGAGGCTTGACCTGGAGGAGGTGATGGGGAAGCTGCTGGTTCAACCAGGAAGTGCTGACTTATACTCAATTGAAGGGTCAAGTATTAAAAAAAGAGTTCAGTTGGTGCGCCCTTACTAGATAGAAAGCCTAGTAAAGTTCGAAGCCTTTCCAGAGCGTTCGATCTTAGACTGATAAATTAAGCGCATTAACTAGCCCTATTGACCTAAAAGGTCAGCCCCAGTCAGTGCAGTCTGGATCTTTATGATTCAACTTCTCTTTCACTTCTCTTTGCGAGCTAGCCCGGTGACCAGCTCAACCTGGGAAGTGCGGATAATCCAGGTAGAAAGCTCGCTGTCAACTAAACCGCCCTTTGCTCCGGGTCCAGGGGAAAAACCTGAAGTAAGGATTTGGAAGCTCAGGATCAAGAGTCCCCCCTAGTTTGAAAGGGGTTGTTAGGAGCAGCTGCTTAAAGGCTTATGCCTCGCCCACCCTCGGACGCTAAACTAGAATCACGCTTTGACCTTTCTTTAAGGACAGAAGAAGCGCCTGTCTCAGTGCCATTTCCAGTAGGATTCTCTTTCTAATCCACCATCTCCCCCTTCTTGGAATGACTCTGTCTCACACTCGTGAGAAAAGAAGTTGATTGACTTGCGTACTACGCTTTGCTTGACTAAGAGATTGAAAGCCTATCTTTTTTCCCGTAGCGGTGCCATCCTTCTAAGATAGATGAAGACGCTCCACTCGTTCGTAAGCACAATGGACTCGCTGTGAGTATGGAAGAAGGATAGGGTCAGCAGGCCTTTCTATCTCTTGCATTCATCTTCTCCTTATTGTTTGTTTTACTCTTTGTGTGGGGCCGCCACGTATAGCTGTAGTTTATGCTGTAGCATCGGTTATAGCTCTGGTTACGAATGACCCCAATCTATCTATGGCAACCACCCCCCACTAAAAGTAGATGGAGATGCGCACCTAGGAAAGACGGATGAAAGAGAACCTGCCCTGAGAGATTGGCATTGGCCTGTGGGTCCGCTGCGGTAGAAGGCCTTAGCTGACGTCCGATCCGGGGGAAAGCTATCGTCCGAGGTTCCCAGAATATGGATAAGGGGGAATGGTAAGACCTTACCGAGTGTGCATCATATCAAGCCAGGCAGCAATGCGGAAGAGACCAGTAGGTTTGGAAAGCCTGTCGATCCATCCTGATTAACTTACGCTATTTCTGACTAGAGAGAGCACTGAGGCAAGGTCTTTCACGCATGTCGCTTCGATGCGCGCTAAGACAACCACTCATGTCTACTTCTAATGCGCACGAACCAGAGCTATCTCCCGAGAACCCCTTCCCTAGTAAAGAGGTACTGACCATCGGTTCTATCGTGCCCCAGTTAACGATAGCCTCGGATAGACTAAGGATCTTAGGTGAGACCTAGAGTGCAGCCAACTAAACGCCAAAGAAATCGGAATCAAACTTCCACATCTGAGATTCCATGTGTGACTAACTCAATTGAGAAATGCCCCTCTTGTACGCTAACGTTCTAGGATGGCAGGGTTGGTCAAACTATCCTGGATTTATGGTAGCATTGCTAGTTGCTTTAAGCTTTTTCTACTGTACGCATATTCCCTGTCCAGTGAGTCGAGAGGCTTACTGAAAGAGTTCAACACTACGCTCATTGCTCTTATTCTAAAGTCCCTTGGAGCCAATCGGTTGCCTGAAGCTTGACATGATGAAGGCGCTTTTAAGCCCTTCCCGAAAGAAAGAGGAGAATCCCTCAAAAAGGAAGGTATTCGTGGAACGGATCGACTGTTAACCGGCTCAACTCAAGAGTAGGCACCTCGTGAAAGAAAATCTCAGAGTAGTTTTTAGTAAAATAAAATACAATATCTCGTTCCTCAGATGAATGAATTGCAAGCTATCTTGATCGGTCAGAGAACGAAAGGAAGGATCGATGAAATTGAGAAAGAAGGACCCGGCTCAATACATTTTTTTAAGAGTTTTCTATGTACTGAACCAGAGCCTTACATCCCGCCATCACTTAAATAGAATTTTTTCCTAGTAGGGGACTGGAACAAAACGAGAAATGTGACGAAGATGAGCAACTTATCCTCGGAGCGGTGCAGTCCCTAAGTAAGTTCATCGACCATTTCTCTTACACCCTCCTCATGTCCCTTTCGGGCAAAAGAAAAGTGTTCCGGTGGGGGCATCATCGAGGCGGATGCAAGTGATTCGAGTGTGTAAGTGGTTCGCTTAAGCATCTGCTTCTTCGTTTGCTTTCATTTCATTTGTTTATCCTGTGAAGCCTCTTCGGCTTGATTAGCGTCAGCTGAGGAAATATGTAATATTGTTGAATCTAGTCTGGAAAGTCCCTACTTTTCCCCGGACGATTCGGCAGATAAAACAGCAAATTAGGTAGCATATATATGCTCGTGAATGGACGTCTTTGCTCTTTCTCAATTACATCGACCCTACTCCTACTCGGGGATCCCGATTGCCAAGTAGCAGAAGGCCCTTAATCGAATCGCTATTGGGCACCTTATCAACCGCTATAAATGCAGTTTCTGTGGATTTCTTCGGACTATGTGGAACAATTCCTCGTAGGGTAGCTTCTGTGTTGTTGGAAATCGAGCTACTGGTAAAGGTTTCTTGGAAACTTGGAAAGGCCTAGCCTATCTCGGAAAAGCTGTTTTAGTGCGTTTTATCAAGGGATCATGGAAAGCAGTTCAAGCGGTAAAGCAATTCCCCTTGTTTCAGGGGTGCCTATGCCTAACTCCTGCATTCCTGCGCTGTAGGGGAACAAACCCAGCGAATATACCTCCAATCATTCCATTCCTGTCTCTCGGTAAGTGTCTCTATTTCCTCGGATATAGTATAAGCGTGGTGAATACCTGCTTATGTTCTTTCTCAGTAAGGGTAGTGTTAGCGATCCCAGTGTGGCTCATAGTGGGTAAATCCCCAGTCTTTGTAGGTGGATTTTTAAAGAAAAAAAAAGCAATACAGCAGGGTAGGTAGCTTTTTTTTGGTATTAAGACAACTTCCAGTAATCCCTGTGGGGTAAGCGAAAGCAGTATTTGGGTAGCTAAGTGGTATTTACTAAACTCCTTCCCTTAAGGTAAATACCATTCCAATCCATTCCTTATTGGTGGCTGGCTAAAAACTACGATGATTCGCGTTAGAGCGGAATTAAATTAGGGAACTACTGCTTTTTGGATACCTTGCACTGAGACTTTATACTAAATCTAATATTTTTAGTTATGTAACCAACCCGGCGGGGGTCAAGGAAAGCAACAAGATAGAATCAAGGTCAAGCCTCATCCAAGCAGGCCTTTTCATGGACCGTAGAAGGTATGGAAGTAGATGTAATTGAGACCTTGAGTCGCCCCTTACCCCTTCTAGGCAAATTTTTTTTCTGTCTGGTATGGCATTACTGCTCCCCAAATATAAGATGAATCCAGTCTGGACGCACTTGCCTTCGTTCCCCTAACCCCAGGAAAGATCATTTAGTTGCCTACCCATAATCATTCAATAGAAAGCAAGTTGCTAGCCCGGGTGCGATTAGCTTTGGGTGGGACAGCATGAGATGTGCTAAACCGGTTTTCGACTAAGCGAGCAAATGACTTGATTGATTCTTCCTGGCGCGCATCACCTTGCTTGGTTAGAAGGCTTAGCCGCAGTCCATATCACTTTTGCTTGGAGCGCCTGGTTGTGGGCAAGGCAATTCAAACTGTTCGGGAGGCTCTAAGGATAAGTCGGTCGTGAGAGATTAGATTGAAGGGGCGGAGTATGACCCAAAAGAAGTGTCGCCTTCTCCTTCCTCTTCGTCTGGAACAAGAGTTGTAACTGTAACAAGAGAGTCTGCTTCTTCTGAACCTGAGGATGTACTTGAAGCTTCAATTGTGAATTAAACTGAATTACTTTATTCAAGCTCTACTCCGTCTCTTCCGTACTTTGCCTTTGCAAGTAAGATAGTCAGTGAACGAGATATGGTAAGTCTTCCATTAGGAGCTACTAAACTAGTAGCAAGCACAACCCTGACTCTAGACTAATTCCATTACAGGACTCTCGTCTTTATCTGATTCTGGAGATTCGTCCCCAGGGAAATAACTAGTAGTAGGACTTTATGATTCTTCTTCCTTCTTTATTCCAATTACATCGGCCCTCTGCGCTCTTCTTTCTATGCACCCCCATAAAGCAAGCGGCTATGACTCTTTCCTCGCGGAGTTCATCAAGGAGAAGGGCAGCCGCATGAATCTTTCTCTGAGGGGTCCTCTTGTTCGGAGCTTTCTTGGTCATTGGTTTGCGATCATGATGATCGGTACGTTCTTTAACTTCTTCCGTACTTCGTGTCAATCCTTGTTTCTTGCCCATCGAGTACTTTTAGGAGTGTGTTTGCATAAGCAGTCCCCGTTTCTATTGCCGATGTGATAACTCCATGCTCTTCTGGCTTTAGCGGAATAAGAGCAGTTGGTAATATCATAGATAAGAAAGAGTTCAGCCTTCTGGATTTTCTTCCTGTAAGCCCTTTCGATATGAGTCCCTTATTGGATTGGATCCTTAGGTTCGATGTAATTGAATCGGAAATTCAGTCAACTTTCTACTGATGGAGCGGCAGGACTTTACCAAAGCTGACTCCAATCAGTCAACTACCATCCATGAGCGGACTCATACTTCACCGGGCTACTTATTGCCGGCTGGGAACTTGCCAACAAGTGCTTATAAAAGCAGATCGGTCTCTATCAAAAAATCAAAGGCTAGAGAAAAGAGGGGCAGGCTTGCTTCTCAATCTGACGTTTCGCTACACTCTCTTACATAGAAGAGAAGACCGATTAAAAGGGAAAAAAGCTAATTGACAGAGAACCTGATCTCACCGATGACTAAGCCACCGGGATCGTTGAGGCCCCATGAAGACGGCTCTCCTTCACTGGGAAGACGCGGTACTCATTAGCGAGCGTCTGGTGACCAACGATTCCTGATTCTCCTGCCTTGTTGTGAACAAACCATTCTTTGAAAGATCCCAAGTTACACGATCACATTGGCTAAGTGGAGAAGGCAGGTTTAACTGCAATCTTTAAGCACACTGAGTCTGATAATAGGTCTTTAAACTCGTCCCAATTCCAAGCACCATGCCCATCAAGGCCACACATTTCTGTCTATCACCCAAAGCTTTTTCAACAAGGGGACCCTCACCATCAACCCATGAATCAATCCAAAAGCGCACCGAACGACCATTAGAACCCTATAAAGAGGTTCGATGTAATTGAGGATCGATGTAATTGAGCTTCGACTCTTTTTTCAGACGAGAGGGAGAGCCTACTTCTAGCCTTATCCCTATTACTAGCTTTCCCCCAAGGATAAGAAATCTATGGCGTAATTTTCTTATTCGCGAAAAGGAATGGAAAGCACTTTGAGAGGAACTCATTGAGGCCAAACTACGCCTTATAGGCGTAGGCATGTATCTTGAGGCCCGTGTTCGTATGCACTCCTTATCCTTTTGCCTGAAACTAGATGGCTTCAACTCCATCTTGATGCTCGGCAGGGAGTCAATAAGAAGACTGCATTTCAGGGGGCTTAGAGGAGCAGTGGGACCGGAAAGAAAAAAGGATAGGATATAAGGGAAATACGCTATTAAAAAAAGGATATGCATTAACTAGAAAGGCAGAAGGCTCATCTCTTGGATTAGGAATGTCCCTAGGACTAACACTAGATACCCCTCACACCTTGACAGAAGCAAGACTAATAGGAATTCTCTCTTGTCCTTATACCTACCCCTCCCTCTTTTTTGTAGAGAAGGAGAAAGATAGATCCTAAGCGACTAGGGGCCCACTTCCTTAAGTCAGATATAACTTAACTATCTAACATGCTTGAAACATTGTCTTTCCCTTCTTACCCTGCTTACTTTTTGGCTATCCCGTGACTTACTTGACCTAGATCCTGTTTTTTGGGCAAGATAAGAGGCCACTACCATAGGCTGGCTAAAAAGACTGCGGGCTAGAGAGTACACCCTTTACTTTAGCACAAACTGCATTAGCATAGACTGCAGGATATGAACAGAAACTTCAGAATACCGAAGGTAAGGAAAACACATTATCCAATGGACAAGATCTATAGGCTTATATTAAGACTAGATGGATATGGAAAGAAAGCGGTTCAAAATACTCAGACGTTCTCATAGGATTGCTGACTTCTTTAAGTCATCTAATGTTTGAAAACTGGCCCTCCATTGGCTGGGCAAAGGTAAGCATAAATGCTTGGTTATATAGCTTTCCCAAGAAAAGAAGCAACCATTCCTAGCTTGCTTTCTTTCTACAGGCATTTTTCTAAGTTTTATCATACTTACTCCTCCTAAAGGGTAAAATAAAAGGGCCTACCTGTGCATTTTGCTGACTCTCGTTTAGAGGAAATTTGACCCCTAGCCGACGTGTGAAAGAATGCCTTGTTAGGAATTGAATCAGAATAGGCTGCACATGAACTGGTCGAGTGAAGTGAATTCCTATTTTACTACTGGGACTGGGACTCCTTCTTCGTGACTGATGGATTCTAAACCTGGGGCATGACAAGGGCTTGTTCTCGACTCGAATGCCCGATTTCCAATATCGAGGAGTGGAGGGAAGCAAAGAATTGATGCACTAGCAGGGCATTCTCCCTCTCACCGGAAGGCCCACAAAAGCACAAATGAGAGATATAGTCAACCGGGTGCTAGACTGCAAGGTTGGAAAAGTCAGCGGCGCAAAACCCCGACAAAATCAGTAACCGCAGGGATACCCAGTTGAGCAACTTCAAGCTTCCTATCTACACAATCAATCAGATTGAAGTCCTGCAACGTGACTTCCTTTGGTCCCAAGGTGAAAGTAAAAAAATCCCCGCTCGATCCTGGGCAAGCTGTCTTAAAACATCTGCCTTTGGCATATGGGGCCTTGGTCAATCTTTCTCAATCAGCCTCTTCTTCGCTCCTCTCACATTCGTTCGAGCTGCTTCGCTCCTCCACGGAAACGATTTCTCCGGGTCCTTTGCGCTAGTTTTTGAGCCACGTCCAACCAGGTGTAGCGGTCTCGCTGAATGGAACCTAAGTACTGAACCGAACTACCGCGGTGAATTTTAGCAAGTCCCTCCTGGTCATTCGACCGATCAAGTTTGATACTATCAATCTATATCTTTCAAGGGCGGGAAAGAACAATAGAAAATGAAGGGATGCGCTAAAGTAAAGAGCTGAAGGCTAATTTCTTACCTGAGGAAAGCTATAACGAAGTACCAACTTCCCTTGCTTTCGATTTCTTCTATCTATCCCTATCTACGCAATTCCTCTCTTAGTCCCTAGAGATTGCCTTTTTCTTTTTATTAAAAACTTATGAAAGAGAAAGATGAATTTCAACTGAGAGTCTGCGCTTACGGAGCGAATTGATTAATGCAATAAAGCCCTTTCCCTCGCTTCAACAATTCTTCAGGGTTCGTTCAACCCCAAACAGATAGAAAGTAACTGCTGTAAAATAGGCAACCGCTTTCCTGGGGATAAGAGAAAGCCCAATTAGAAAGACAGCAAGTGTCCCGGTCAACTTCTCAAAGCGGATCAGTCTCAGGAGAACGAAGCTTTTGGTCATTGACCAGAGCATATAGCCTCGGGGCTTTGAAATGGACCTTTGAACCTTAAACCGGAGGACAGAAAGAAAGCAAAAGGCCAGTTAAGAGAGTTAAGAGAAGCAGCTAAACCAGAAGTGTAAGCAATAACTTCTGTTCGGTCAATAGTTGGAGTTAGGAGTGAAACCACTGATTCGATAGAGTATGGGCCGGTCGAGTGTCTCCAATCGTCAACTCCCTTCTTCTAGAATTACGAGTTGAGTAAGCAAATTGACATCCACCTATTTAATTACCTAGAGCGATAGAGTAAGTGCTCGACAATCAACCTTTAAAGATTTCAATTGAAGGAAATCCTAAAATGCCTATTTACTAGGGAAATCACTGTCATCGATTTTGACCGGGGGAGAGGGTCGATGTAATTGAGATTGAAATGGAAGCCCCCTTACTATAGATAGGGCAGTAACTTCCTCTAGTGCCTTACACAGTGGTTGTTTGAGCGAGTAATTAAAGGGATAAAACAATAAGGAATTCCGTCAAGCTGTTAAAGGATGCTCCTTTATCTGGTGGTGCTGTAGCAGTTAATGTTGCTAATGATGTTGCCACTAGTGCTGCTCTTAGAGTTACTGTAGCGCATTACGCTATTGTTGCTCTATTTACTTCTTCCATTCCAGAGTTGATGCTAACCCGGATAACCTTTTGTGTAAGATGTGTAAGCAGTAAGTAAGGAATCGAATTAAGAAGTAAGCTCGAGTGTCCACTGCGTAAACTGTCTACTCTACTGGTGCGAAGGAAGCGAAAGTTGCTCTAGTGGTTGTTGCAGAACTTATATACCTTAATGTTGCCACTGGTACTTCAGGGGTACCTGTACCTGCTGTAGCTGTTGCATAACTAATATCTGGTTGAGCCTCTGCCTTTCATTGCACAAAGTAGTTAACGGAATTCCTCTATGCAACTAATGTAAGGCCAAGCTACGAAGTGTACGGAACTCGGAAATAACCCAGCGGTAAAGAAAGAGTTGCAGCTTGACCATTTGTGTACGATGCTGCTTCTGTGGTTACTGTATGTGTACAAGACAAGGTTAGGCCGGGCAGTTCAGTCGGTCAATCATTAGAGGGGGTTTGGGCTATCCTTCCCCCGTAGTAGAAAGATAACCAATCTCACTGAGAAAGATGAAGCAAAGATCCCTAGGGAATTGAACCAGTGGGTAGCACTACATACTTGGTTACGCTGTGTAAGATGTGTAAGCAAGGAATGGAACTCTTTAATAACCATATGGATTAGCTGCTCTTCCCCGACAGAATAGGTATAGTGTAATAAGTAGAAGCACCTTACTCTTCTTTAACAAACGGGTAAATCAAGAGATGAAGGAAGTCGAAAAGAGTTACAGAAAGATAAGTAGAGGCGTGGAACGAATTCTTATACCACCAAAGGGTTTGGCTTTGTCATCCGGGGGGATTCCTTGTCCTTGAATACGGAATGGAGTCTCGGGCCCACCCGCTTAAGGCTTGCTGATGTGCTTTCTCTACCTGTAGTAGTAGCTGTAGCCCCCACTTCTTCTAGGGTTACGGTTATGAATACGAGTGTTGAAAGTGTGTTTGGCTTGACAGAAGGAAATCCCTCAACTAGTAGTTAATCGAATACCGCTTAAAAGGTGTAGCTAGTCTCAGAGTGAATCCCTCCCGAGGGTAAGCTAAGAGTGTAAGGAGTTATGTTATGGTACCACTTTCAATCAGTACCGCAGCTTATTCCAATTCAATAGCTGCTTCTTCTTAGTTTTGTGTGCAAGCCAGTCCAGTAAGTAGTGCTCATGTTGCTAAGGATGTTGACACTGTAGCGAGGGAAGTTCAGTAAGTAAACACAAGAAATAGGGGTATAGGGTGTTTGGGTGAGAGGAGAGGTAAAAGGTAATTTCAGAGCGACGGGATGAATTCTTTCTAACTTTTGTCGTTGGTTCTCATGGACGTGAAGATATAGCTTGTGTGCTGTTAAAAAAATTAGTAGGGCTGCGTATCCGTAGTTTGAATCCACTTCTCAGCGGTCGAAGGCACAGTCTTCATCTCCTTGAATCGAATGCGATAATCTGCGAGAATTGCTTATGGCAAAGGACGATGCCCACGCTTCAGGTCGATCAGAAAGACAAAAAGGATCTGCTCCAGTGCCATTTTCCGGATTTCTAGTAATTGGTGGGCATTCCCCCATCTAACCTTAATGGGACAAGGGTACTAGCACGGAAGAGGGCGTTAAGTAATCGATATGAATCGCTTTACACTTTCCGAGTAACTGACAGTCACAAGACTTGGAAAGGAAAGTAGGCCCACGGAATCCCTCTTATTAGGTATTTTCTGATCCATGGGTCGCATTAAAAACGAGATCGATGGAGCTTTCTTCTCTTAATCTAAAGGGAGTTCACCGATAGCAAGAGTCATTCATGCTATCGAATCAGCAGCTAGTCTAATATATATATATAGGCACTCCCTGCCGATTCCTGCTTTGAGCTTCACTCGTACGATAGGGCTTCGCTCTTTGCACACGGAGTAGCCTTTTTCAGTCAGGGGCGTTTTTGAGACATTTACTGAAGGCTTTGATTCCATTATTTCTTATGTTATATGGGAGAACCCCTAGATTATGATCTTTGTCAGAGGTCAGAGATCGTTTGCATTCCAATCCATTGGTCAAAGTAAGAATCCATACTATAGCAACGGCTATAGCTACCTTTCAAGAGACAGAGTCAGGCAAGAAGCCTAATTCCTAATGGTACGGGGGTCCCTAAAGCAAAGTGAATGGTATGCGATTATAGCGGCTACTGTGTAGCTAAAGAAAAGCAGAATTTCCGTATAATATATTTGCAGAAGTCCAATGTGAAAGACAGATCGAAAGCGAGATAGGTAGAGCGACATGCCTTTACAAGGTTGTTTTTCAAAGAGTTCTCGAGTGCTTTGACCGGAGTCGGGAAGAGATCGATAGCCAATAGTCAGTAATATAGAATGTTTTGGAACTGACAATGGACAGTAGTGGTTCTCTCTCTGTACAGAGCGAAGAGCGGGGCAAATACGAGGCAGAACCAACAGGATTGAAAGGGCTTCCCTCCATCGAAAGAAAGAGCAGGCAACCATCATGCAGCACAAGTGGTCTCCAAGGAGCGAGGTGAGGAGAAAGGTACAGCCATGCGAAGATCCATGTCCTTTGTATGTAACCATATCCACATTATATCGTCATTAATATAATATGTTAGGAGTATCTCCATTTAGTGACCGAAGGTACAAGAGATAGATTATTTAACTATTAGATCTCCTTGAAGGGACCAAGAGAATCTTGGGGAAAGTACATCCGCAGCTCCATTTCAATCTGAATTGGTCGAGGTTGCCCGGTTCTTCAAGCCCATATCGTCTTTCGTGTCGGAAGCAACTACTGAAGAACTCACTCTTTCACTTTCTCAATATGAGAGCGAGTTCATAGAGTGAGAACTGAGAGCTCTTCATTGGGTTGGTCATTCCGTTCGTCAGGGAGTAGAAGAAGATGGCCACATCTGGTGGGACATCTGCGAGTGTGAAACTTGCTACTGGAATGCACAAGAAACAGAGTGAGAGCTGCAAATGAAATGGAAAGAGAACGCCGGCCCAAAGAAAGAAAAAGTCCACTCAGGAGAAAGAGAAGGGTATGAAAAAAGGTGACCCTGAGGTCGATCTCCTTGGTGAACCTACAGGGAAGTTTGAATACTACGTTCTCTACTCGAAAAGGGAACTGTAGCGGAAACAACCACTCAGACGCCTAAAGATCCTCCGCTTCCCCCCCGAAGAGAAATATAGGTTTCCAGTCTTTCTGTCCTCTCTAAAAGAAAGAGCAGCTCCAGGTGGGGAACTAGTAGACCCAGCAGATGGATGTTGACTCACTCCAAGAGGAAGACTTATATTATAGGTTATTCGTTCCTTCAAGGGATCATAAAGTCGCTAAGGGATCATGAAATAGCTTCATATGGCATTGCGGGGTATGGTATAAAGAGGCTGGTATAGGGCATAAGCTTTGTTCCCGAGCCAAATCGTTATCTTTCTCCGTAAGCAGCTTTAGAGCTGGCATTCACAAGTCCTAATAATTTTATGTTATTGAATGTCGTTGCGAAAGTTCAGTTCAAGCCCTCACTTGAATCTCCTTCCTCTCTTGCCTACCCTTTCCGTCTTTCTCTCACTTCCAGTCAAGGGGATTGGGGGAACGGGATGAGATAGGTAAATTCTTTGCTAGGTTGGAGCCATGGAAAAACCTTCTGGTCTCTTTGAGATTTGATATCTAGTTCCCATTGAGTGGGACTGACCCAGAAGAACCACATCTCTTTCAAGCCGACCCGACCTTCTTACATCTCCAATTTTCTTTCCCTAGAAGAAAGATCTAGTGCTTGGGAAAGTTCCTTCCTGCTTTGCGGAATTGAAAAATAACTTTTTCAAAGAGAGAGTAGCGAGGAGAAGGCAATCCAACCAACCATTGGTATAAGATCTCGACTATTGGGATAACTTGAATCTTTCTATCTGAAGTTTGACTTTAGTACTCAATTTGAGACTTCATAGGCTACTGGGCGGTAGTAGGCCCAGGTCCATCATTGGCTGGTAGTCTTCACCGGCATCTCCTCTGGAAAGTTTGGTATGTATTTGAAATCGTAATCACAAGAGGTTGTCAGTTAGACTTCCTCTCAGAAGCACGCCAATCGCTTTGCTATAGCAATGGAGGGCTAGTGCAAGGCAAAATCGGAAGTAGAACCAGAAGTCGAGTTAGAACCTTAAGTCCTTGTTGTCGAAGCAGAACTATAAGTCTTCTTGGTTCAAGAGCCAGAACTCACAGTCAGATGTTTGAGAGAAACCCATCACAGCGCGAGTCACATTGGTCATCAACTTCTCATGGAATTAGGAACGAAAAAAGCGATTGAATGTGCTTACCTTTACCTTAAGACTCCAATTGGGCTTTTTGGCTTTCGTTGATCATTATACCGGAGAGTGATGTTCTTTACGCCTTAGGTGGGCCCCCGATCTGCCTATACCAAGGTCGAAGTCCTACGATCTGGGAAACAAACCTGCCCTAAGGACGAGTAGTCTAGACCTATTCAATCTTCTTGCTTTTCTTCTTTTCAATCCGAAACATACGTTCCCCTTAAACAGCGGTCAGTTATCCTTATACAAGGGTGCGTTCACCTGTCTCGCTTTTGGGTACGGCCAATTCCTTCCTTGTACGTACCTATATCCACTCCTATCAATACGCCTTTCCTTTCTTTGTCTTTTCCCGGTCCTATCGCTTTCTTACCCCCAAGCCAAGTGGGGACTGAAGGTTTTTAGAAAATGATGAACAAGAGGAATGAGCACGGCTAGCCAAAAGCTTTATATAAAAATGAATGATTCCATCAATGCGTGAATTACCTCATTATCGCTTGCTTCTCCCCCTACCGGAAATCAATGTAGGTTGCTTCCTTCTTACTTTGCTATTCGCCTAGCGCGAGATGAGACGTACGTTTGAACCACCGGGGTAGACTGAAACCAAGTCAATAGAGACTCGTACACAAAAGAGAAAGGACCTGGACCCATTTACCTTTTAGGTCTTCCCTACCCTACTCTTACCCAAAGAGTCCAGTTTTTGTTGTTTTTCTTGTATCGTACGGAAGCGAATAAATAAGTAAAGTTCTATCCCGCCTTATGGGAAATCTTCTATTCTATCCTGGGACCCGCAACTCAAGCTTCAAGACGAGACAAGACCCCCATGTGATAATTGGTCAATCTGCAGTTCTTGCAACCCCTGGGAAACTCGTATAAAAAAAAAAGAAAAACTCCCTGCTCGAAAGAGAGGGGATGGTATACTAGTGGAAGGCAAATTTGATTCAAAGAAAGAGTTAGCCCTTGATCGAGTCACTGGTTATGCTCTCTACGAGGGCACTCAAATTGTATTTGCG
>CAOJBK010236804.1:0-10909 GCA_948294925.1 Codiaeum variegatum
GATGGGGAGGGAAAGATAAATGAGGCTTCCGAAGAGATGCTATCAAAGTTGGCCTGAAGTGGCTCTAGTTAATTTTCGACTTGGGAATTACTTTTTGCCAAGTAGGAACTAAGGAGGAGATGATGAATTCCTCTCAACTTACAGAGGTAGCTTTTGGATCCTTGAGAGGGTCTAATGCGAGCCATTTGGGTAAACTACAATGCTGGTGGTCGGAAAAAAATGAAGGTTAGGTTGAAGAAAGATGTTTGAGAGAGAAAATGGTAGAAAGGGACAAGTCAAATGAGACATATATTGACCTTCTAGAAGACTTTTCATCTTCTCGACCATTGTAATTGAAAAAGTGACGCGTGGCAAAACATTTTAAATAAAGGCAGAACATGTGACGAGATATATAGATCCTCTTCGCACCAATGCTTCGGCTAAACAAGGGGTCCGAACCATACCTAAACAACCCAGATCCTTGATCGAAGGATATAGAAGTTGTTGACAACATGAAGAGAAAAGCACGAATAAAGAATAAAGGTCTCAGAGCATTCCTAGAATTGGTTTTTGTTCAAAATGAGGTGTGAATCAAGTTCCTCAACCTTCTATGAACAAGGGGGGCCACTGATACGGGTCAATAAAAATATACCTAATAGACTTGGGCCCAAAGGCGTCAGAGAAACCTAAAGTGAAGGGCCCAAGCCCATGACACTGTCTTTTTTCGACCTGTGGCCTCATCAGAAGATGTACCGAAGGCATATCTCAAAGGTCCTTTTCGGATACCTTGCTCATGACACGTGTCAAATATCCAGCCTTGATAGATGTTATTCATTCGTGATGAGATCACGCCTTGCTTTGCACACAGGCCTCCATATGATCCTTTTACAATATGATATGTGACCTAGGAGATTACTATAAGTATTCAGTGTTGGCACACTTTTCTAGGTATGTGAAACTAGCCCTAAAATACTAAAAGATCTTATTCTCCCAAGAGTTCTAGGGAGCCTAAGCGACCTAAGTCCATTACTAACTAGGGCATCAAAAGGCCTTTGCCAAGCAACAAACCTTGCCCTCTTAGCTTACTTTTTTCATTGTGCAGGAATCTTAATCTAGTCCAATTCAAATTCGAAGATTAGAAGTTGTTAGGCATCGAACTTATCAGATAACTTTAAGGAAAATATTTATGCATTAAGTCAACGTGTGAGTGAGATTATAAATAAAAAGAGTATTGATATTGATACAACTCTGCATCAGTCGAGTTCGGCAGCAACTAAGGGTTCGTGTTTAGTCCGAGCCTTACAAGTGCACTAGTCACTCTCGAGCCCCCCGAACATTCAAGAACTTTGGCCTATTAACCTTCGGAGTTCAGACGTTTGACAAAGACAACTGACTACATCAGTCACCAACCCTCCAGCCATGTTACAATACCATCAAGGGTACTTGATAGCCTACCCTAAGCAAACACGTGTTCCAGTTATAGAGACTCGGCCCTATAAATAACCTTCAAAATGCTTCATTCAAGTAAGTGAAAACACACACCCTAAAAGCTACAGTTCCAATTTAAAAGAGCATTTGCTAAATTCCTCTTTAGATACTAACTTAACCGTCAGAGGATTTTTGCCGAACACGAGTCCGGTCATCCCTGATTGTCTTTTTATTTTGCAGGTGGACTGAACTAAACTAAAAGAATTTTATTCAAATTATATGATAGCACATCACATATCAGATATCTTTTTCACTTAACAAAAAAAAAATTAATCATAAAATTTAAAAATTCTAATATGATATCATGTCATGCACCAGATGTTGGTAAGAACTTTACTCGCTCTAGCTGAAACCTATTTCATGGCTCATGTCTTCTTAGACCATATTACACCTTTTTTTTTTTTTTGCCCAATATATTATACCTATTTGTTCATCCGTTTGGTTCATTGGTTTCTTTAAAATTCATAAAAAAAATATCCAACTATTAATATAATATAATATAATTAAATATAGTTTAAAAATAAATTTATATATTTTTTAAATTATATATAAATTTATATTTAAACTAAAAAAATAATTTTATATTAAAAATATATTTAATTATATTACATTGTACTCCATCACTATAAATTCAAAATTTTTTTGATAAAATTCTAAATTATAATTTTTTCTATTTCAAAACTAAAAGCATATTTAATAATTTAATTTAAAATAATTCAACATTTAAATTAAAATTTTTCAGTGATAAATTACTAAAATACATAATGTAAAAGTTTACATTAAATAAAATTAGGCTTAAAATTATAATTAAAAATTTTTCAATTAAAATTTATATTAAATATAATAAATTGTTACATTTAAAATTAAATATTTAATTTTTAATTTTATTAACCAACTTTTAAGTAATAACATAGCATCTTATATACTGACGTGAACTACTGAAATTGTGATATCTGTTAAAAAATAAATTAATCTAAAAGTATCTAAATTTTAATATTTTTAAAGATTATTAATATTTTTAATTTTTTTAAATGGGCTTCTAATTTTAAAAAATGTTAAGTGGAAGATCAATAGTCATCAAGAAATGGCATGCTATTGATCTTCTTTTTTAAATTTGGGTATTCATTTAAAAAATATTAATTTCTTTATCTAAAAAAAATACTAAAATTTAAATTTTTTTCGATTGATTTATCTATTTTTTAATGATAGAGATTAATAATTAGAAATTGATACGTCCCTGCATCAGTGTGATTTGACACCAATTAGGAGTTCAGACTTAATTCAAACCTTACAAGTGTGCTGATCACTCACCGAATCCTACGAACTTTTAGAGATTTAGCCTGTTAGCCTTCATGATTCAGACATCTGACAGACTGACTGAATACATCAGTCAGCAGCCCTCCGATCATATCACAATCCCATCAAGGGTACCATGCAAACTATCTAAAGTGGACACGTGTCCTACCTACAGGGGGTCCAAACAGACACATGTTCCAGCTACAAGGGCTCAACCTAAATAAATACCCCTCAAAGTATCTCATTCAAGTACGACTTCACATACACACTAAAAGCCACATAGTCAATTTCTGAGAGATTTCTCTCAACTCATCTACAGTAATTGACTTGACAATCAGAGGGTTTACGCTGGCCACCCGTCTGGTCACCCCTGACTGTTGCACTATTTTTGTAGGTGGACTCAACCTAATCAAAAGAGTTCCATTCAGACTATGTGGAACCACGCCATGCATCATTTTACTGATATGACCCTGCATCAGTGTAACTCGACACCAACTAGGGATTCGAGATTAGTTTGAGCCTTGCAAGTGTGCCGGTCACTCCTTGAACCCTACGAACCTTCAGAGATCTAACTTGTTAGCCTTCGGAGTTCGGACGTTTGACAGACAGACAGACTACATCAATCATCAACTCTCCGATCATGTCACAGTCCCATCAAGAGTACCATGCAAACTACCTAAAGCAGACACATGCCCTACCTACAAAGGGTCCAAACGGATACGTGTCCTAGTTACATAAGCTCAGCCTTATAAATACCTCTCAAAGCACCTCATTCAGGTATAACTTTACATACACACTAAAAGCCATACAATCCATTTCTTAGAGTTTTATCTTAACTCCTTTACAATAACTGACTTGACTATTGGAGGATTTACGCTGGCCACCCCTCACTGTTTCACTGTCTTTGTAGGTGGACTCAATCTAATTAGAGGACTTCCATTCAGACTCTGTAAAATCACTTTATGCTTCAGAAATGCTTTTTTTTTGACGACATTACATGTTAAAGTAATTAATGAATTAATAGTTATATAATATTAGAGTTATTTTTATTTAGAAATACGAAATTACTAATAGATGTGCGTAATTTAGAGATGTTTATATACCGGGCTGCGGAACTTAATTGATGAAGGAAAATCTGACCATTAAAAAGTCTAGTGCAGCTGTACACTTTATCATTAATTTATAATAAGTTTATTAGTACATATATTATTTGTTTTCACTATAAATAATAAATAATCTTGATTTATATTTGAACAATCACAAAATAGAAAAGGAGAATTGTGATAGTACTAATAAATTTATTTTTTTAAATAAAATGGAAATTACTTTATTAAGTCATATACTATTTTCTACTTTATTTTTTTCTTTTTTTAAAAGAATTAAAATTAAAATTTTAAAATTAAAAATTATTATTATTTATTGCTTGTTTTAAAAAAAATATTTTACAAACAATTTTTAATTATATTTTTTAGTTTTTAAATTTTTCTAAATTCATAAAATAAAGTAAAATAAAAATCGTCATATAATATTAGCTTTAAATTTATTATTTTAATTTAATGTGATAAATTTGATAAAAATATATTAAAATTTAGGCTAAATTTCCGTCAAACTTATTAAAATTTTAGTTTAATAATAAATATATGTTAAATAATTAATCCAGAATTTCCTTTCAACTTAAAAAATTAAAATTACTGTTTAAATTTATTATTATGATTTTTTTTTTAAAAAAAGAGAGAAATATAGCATTATTTAGTTTTTTTTTTTTTCTGAGGATTTAGGAAAAATTATTTAATAGGACAAAAAATCCAATCAAATGAAGAAATAGAAGAGAAGGAGCATTAATTATCTTGGTGGGGGAGAGAAACGGGACAATAGAGAGTGGAGTGCACGTGGGATGAGAGGGTGCGGGAAATAAGGGAAAGCGTGGAAGTAAAAATAAAACCAAACCCCCTCTCGAACTCACGTGGACCAACATGGCTTGCCTGGAGACACGTGCCCTCACACTCTTGTGGCTCCCACACCTTTCTCTCTCATCTGTGGTCCCCACTTCCAACAACACAGTCGTGCGTGTCATCTTGTCCCTCCATGCCCCGACCACCCACTTGTTCACAATCATTTGATCTCCCTCCCTTCTCCTAATCTCCAACCATTCCACTCTCTCACCCCTCGCGTCTACATCACCTTCTCATCTTCTTTTTTTTTAGCCACAGTTTTTTTTTTCCAATTTTTTTAGCCTTAATTATTTTTAAATTTGGACTGATCTTTGAACCGATAAAGATAAAAGGTTACAGATTAAAGGTTCAACCAACATTAAATCAATATTTAAAATAATATTATATATTTTTTATTTATACATTAAAAATTAACACTATATATTTATTTACAATCAATGGATTCGATCACGAGATCTTTTGATTGTTTTAAATTAAAGTTCCTTTTTTAGTAATGGCAATTGGCATTAATATCTTACAAATAATAATAAGAAACTCTTTTTGTACATTTATATAAATATATTATTGATAGAGAAAAATACAATTACAATTAAAAGCTAAATAATAACAGTAAGAAAAGAAATAGAAAATATAAAAATCCTGATCGAACTTATGTATGTAGGCTGACAACTGTCAACACCGATCGAGCAAAGTCTTGGAAAAGTAGTGTAACTACAGTCGTCTAGACGTAGACTGAAGGTCGTCATCATACTCGAGTAGGTTCTGAAATTTGTGCTGATGACGATCAACTGTGGTTTGTGAGATGTAGGTGGTTTTTGCTATCACTCAGTCCAGCTCAGGGCTGAGAGTAAATGCTTGAAGCAAATTATTGTATTGAAGTGAGTAATGCTAGAAGCCCTAGGGATTTGTATCATTTACTATTTATAATGCCTTTTCCAAGGGTATTTATGGCCAAAACAGTGACCAAGGTGGTTGTTGATGCTCTGCACCGCGATCGAGAGGAGTAGGAGAGGCCTATGCCTCTTTTCTAATTCCAAACTCAAGGTTTTAAGCAGGCCTTTTCTAAGCCCCATTCAAGGGATAGTGTAAACAATGTCCCCTTACGTTCTTTGCTTAGAAAGAGAATGTTACCCTTTGACTGATTTCTTCACTAATTGTCATGATCGAGTACAAATCTTTGATTTTTCATATTCATTGACCGATCAATTTTGAATTTCAAATATGCGGAACGATAATTTTTACCACACGAGAGGTTTCTTAGAAATACCAAAATACTTTATCTAACCAACAATTGACACATCACCGTAAATCTCAGGAATTCCAACCGTCGATCATTAACTTCATCAGGATCCCCATTACGTATATGAAAGGGAGTTAGACTCTCATTTTACATTTTTACAAAATCTTACCTCCTTTAGATTCTCTTCAACCTCTTCTTCATCTTCTGCGGTAAGTTCCTTATAATATTCAAATTCTCGGTCGATCTTTCTTTTAGCTCGGTGATTCTTTTAGGTTATCAGTCATTCTTTTTTATTAGTTTCTATTTTTTTTTATAGATGTCTGATAACATTTCCGATATTGACCCCAAGTTCATCTTCAAAGCCATGATTGAGGAGGAGTTGCACTAGATCTCCACCGAGGTAATAGCTCCTTCTCCTCGTAATCTTATTATCGGTGTTATCTACCTTACCGTCCCTGATTAGCTAGTCAAGGGTTGTCTTTTCAGTGAGAATCATTGTCCCCCTCACTTTGTTGCCCAAAATAATTGTTTCCCTAGCTCCAGTCTAGCATAAATCGTCCTTGGCCCATTGTCCATACCAAATTTATGGAATGGTATAATCACATTTTTCCTATGTTTTGACCTATTTGGGCAAAAGTCGATATTGTTGATCTACTTGATCTCACCATTACCCTAATTCCTCTAAATAAAGATCTTCTTTATCCTGCCCTTCTATTATGGTTGGCCAAAAACAGCATTTTTCCTTTTTGCTTCGGCCCTATGTCCATCACTCTCTATGATATTGCATGTTTGATTGGTGTCCCTATTTTTCGGGAGCTAGGGAATGCGTTTTTAGAAGTTTCCACCAAAGCTAAACTCATCTTTGTAAAGGTAGAGTTGGCTTATGAGAATTTCCTTAAGAAGCATCGAGAAGCTTCTATTGGGTCTTTTGAGACTGAGCATGTTTCCTTCCTACTGTATTGGCAGTGCAAGTGTATCTTATGTACAACCTCCATTAAGGTCACCCAAGAATACTTTAAAATCACTGTGGTTCTTTCTCAAGGCTGAAGACTTGTTCTCAACCCTTGTATTCTTGCCCAAATATATAGGGACATATATTCTTTTCTTGATGTTTAGGGTACTAGGTCATTTGGCAGAATGACCGTCTGCTTTGGATCATCCATATATGATAAATAACCTATTTCTCTTAGTTTCATTCATCTATTCCTTTTGACCCTGGATTTCATATCTCATATTCTCATCTCTTAGGGTCTTACAAACTCCACCCCCTAATTTTTAAAGATGTTTTCTTATTCTTTTATTCAATAAATAATCGGGCCAAGAGTTCTTTTTGTCCCTTTCGGCCAGCACTTCATGGCCCATCATAGGTCTTAGATAATTTTAGCAACTCAGTTTTAGATTAATCTAATCTAGAACAGGCTGAGTGGACTTGTTCTTGGGTTAGTGCCCTTATGGTGCGAGACCATAATGTTGGTGTCCAAATTGACACTAAGTGTGGAGTCAAGGTCTATTGTCCACACATGTATTTCGGACTATGAACCTATATTTTTAACCCATTAAATTTGACCCATCAATATGAGTCTATAGATTCAAACTATGCTCAAGTCGGACCTCAAACAAACCTAAAAAACTAAAAAAATTGAATTGAATCGAACTGGATCAGACCTTGAAAATCCTTCTCCAGCAGTCAGCACGGTCATTACTCCTGTTGTCACCCTAACTGTTCTTCCAGCCACTTCTATTGTCCCGACTGATCCCTAGGTAAATCTCTGACTTAGGGCTCAATATTTTTTGATACCCACTTTTATTAATTGAATTTTTGTTTTATGGCATAACTTTTAGCAGAACATTCTCACCATGTTAAGTGATGAGGTTAAAGCTTCGTTTTCAGAGCCAACAATAAATGTGTTAGACGATACTTCACTCGAGACCTCACCAGCTCAGGATCTTGACCATTTATCAATCATTAAGGCAATTAAGATGGACTTCCTTGTGGACCCAGACCTTGTGAAGTCCGCATATAAATCTCTGGCCTTCCTATTAGCTCATACAATCGAAAAGGATATTAGTGTGGGCTTCAAGGTCTACATTGATGAGCTTTATATAGACTTTGAAAGCTCAGTTACTAAAGTTCCAAAGGCTCATAAGTTCCAAGCTTCTTACTCTTGGGCCTCCGGTGATCTCGTACAACTGGATAAAGATATTTCCTATCTAAAGAACAAAGTCAGGGAGGTTGGCTCGTCAGGATAGAAAATCTCATCTCAAAGTGCTGGGATAGATAAAAACATTCAGTGCTTAAAGAGGAAACTTCAGAAGATGAGAGATTAGAAGCCCAACTTGGATAAAGAAAATGTTGCTTGCATGGCTCGGGCAAAGGAACTCGCTGAGGAGATGCATGCCAAGCAGTGTACCCAACTGAGAGACAGATATAGGTGATCATTTTTTATAAAGATCTCCCCCATGCTAGGAAGGTGACCTCAGACTTCTCACAGAAGTTGGTCCGATTAATAAATCACTTGTAATTTTTTTCTTTTCTTTTATGACCAATCTGGTAGTCACATAATACCAGCTTCTGTACCTTTTAAACTAAAGAAAGTACTTTTAATAAATCCATATCTTGTTGCTTTAGTCTTTATGCATTTTGGATAATTTTTATGACAATTTTATTACTTAAAAATGGTATAAAGCCGTAAATTAGGCTGAGAACCTTTCATTAATATCAACAAGCTTTACATTGACTTACTTAATTAATTCAACTTTTTCCTATTTTTAACAAATTGTGATCGATCCACTTGCTCCCATATAAAAGGCTTATAAATCTTCAAGTACTTCCCATTGATGGATCGGTCATGTATTTCACCATTAGGATCTGAAAGGCGGTAGGCACCATTTCCTTTTATCTCTTTGACTTTAAAGGGGCCTTCCCAATTAGATGACCATTTCCAAAGTTTAGGTTGCTTTTCCCTGAGGGGTAATATATCCTTCCAGACCAAGTCTTCAATCTTGAAGGATTTTAACCGAACCTTCTTGTTATATGATCTCTTAACTCTTTATTTTTGGGTCTGAATTCTATCTAATGTTGTTATTCGATTATAATCTAGATCATCTAACTCCCTCAGCATAGAGAAATAATCAGTTGTAACGGGAATAAAGTTGTGTTGTTTGGACTATAGAAGGTATACCTTATCGATTATTTACATTTCCCATCCTTTAAAAGGCCAAGGCTTGATAATGGAATGAAGCTATTTGGCTGAAAAATGTTGAATTAGTACGTGTTTTTGGCATTCGCACCCCTTGGCATATTCTGCACATTCTTTTTCCATTTTAGGCTACCAATAACCATGTTGTTCTAGCCGGTGCCTCATCAGTTGTCCAGGTTGATGGGCTCTTACAAACCCTTTATAGACCTCAGCCATTACTAACATTGCTTCCTTTGGGCTGAGACAAAGCAGTAGTAATTCCCCTTTTCTTCTGTATAAGATTCCTTCTTCTTGCCAAAAGTTTGGGGCACCAATTATGATGCTATGGTCAGCCTAATGAGAAGGGTTCTCCAAATAGCTAATGATGAGTTCTCTCTAATTAGTTGTCAAATCAATAGCAAATGCACTTGGATGCTTTTGGATTTGATCATTCAGAGGGCTGATTTCCTTTGAGTAGATTACAAAAATTAGCCTATATTGAAGTAGGATTTCTCTAAACCATTGGAGGTAACTAGATGCCCCCTACGCTAGTCTTTTTGCCACTTCATTTGAAGCCTGAGTTGAGTATTCAATGGAAATGTGTTTAAAACTTTCCATGATATGAGAAGCTTTGTTGAAATATGGTTGCAGCACTTGGGCTTCACATTTGTACTCCCTAGTCAATTGATTAATTACAAGTAAGGAATCTCCTCTAATATCAATTGAGCTTGCCTCCGACTTGGCCAATATTTCTAGACCAATGATTAAGGCCTTGTATTCAGCTTAGTTATTTATATAAGAAAAACCTAGGATGAAACCCATCTTGGTGGATACCCCTTTTGGTGATGTTAGGATAACCTCTATCCCGTCAGATGTTGTCATTTTAGAACCGTCCAACCATAACTCCCATGCTTTGGGATTATCAATTTGGTACACTTCCTCTAAGGTTTCCTTGGTGGGGTGGTGAGCAAAGTGTTAGGGTTGTATGCTCTAGAACTTATACTTTGTATATATATATATATATATATATATAATCTTAATTCAACAATGGCATTTAATATATATGTTTTCTTTTAAATGATTACCTTTATTTTAGTATTTGACGTATATATGTTCCATAAGTCATATGTAAGAGAATCTATTCTCAAAGAGTTTGAAGATATGGAGACAAATTCTTTTTATCATAGACTTTAAAGTAAGTTCATATTCATAGGATTATTGATAGGAACGTCATTAATTCAAGAAGATTGTCACCTCTGTTGTCATCCATGACAAGTATGAGATACTTGTTGGTATGGAGGTAGTGAGTCTCATACTACAGACATATGATGTATTGAAAATACATGGACACTTATAAGATGAGTAAGTCGAACAGTGACATTAGATGATAGACACATGGGGTTTATCCACTAGCAAATGTTTGATCATCTAGATTATAGTTGTGCATATAATCCTTACACTTGAGGTGACATTTTATCTAATATATTGGTAGCTATGGTTTGTTACTACTTACATACCGGTGCTATCCAAGTATTGGTATATGGCATGTAATGGCCATAATCAGTGGTATATTGAGATAAGTAATCTCCAAGAAAGTATTCATTAACTTGGGTAAATAAGCAAGGAATCCTATGACTTCTAGTTATTCTCAATACTCAAATCCTTGGCCAAGGTAGTAAAGATTTACTAGAAAGAGTTTCTAGTAAGAATCAGTTTATCGAGAATTAGAACCGGATAGAAGTCATATGATCTAACATATGGGGTTTGACTATTCC
>CAOJBK010236835.1:0-13548 GCA_948294925.1 Codiaeum variegatum
AGTGATGTATAGCTGTTGGAAAGTTTTCAACGTAATATATTTTATTTCTCTTCCTAACAGCTAGTTTTTTAAAACTCCTCTATAAAACCATTTCTCTCACTTTCAAACAAACATAAGAAACTGACTGAGAAATAGAGAGAGGCTTTTTTATTGAGAAAAGTTTTGAGCTTTAAATTTTCAAGATTTTTCAAGATCGCATTTAATTCTTTCCATCTTTTGTCTTGAATTTGTTCATCTACTCTTTTCTCATTCATTTGAAAGAATTTATTATGGATTTATTTTTCATTCTCAAGAGTGAATTTATTTCAAATCATTTAAAGCTTGAGTTCATCATATTAAATTCTTTCATTTCAACATATTCTTTAAAACTTCATTAATTTGATCCATTGTAGGATATGTTGTAATAAACATTTTTATTTTTCTTTGTATTTTCAAAACTGAGCTGGTTGTACAGGTCCATCAAGCACCTAATCCAGCATGTGTTGTATTAGGGTGTCATAGTCGCCCAATTGAAAGTCTATGAGGTTCATCTATTCATGGGAATAGGTGAAAGGTATTCATAAGCCTTAGCAAAATTCTGAGGGACTGGAGTAATGGTTGGTTCTCCTGGGTTAGGTCCCTAATCAGTTAGGACTGTAAGGCTCTGCTCTAGCCAATTGAAAAAGAGCACACTAGTAGAACTCCCAGAACTGTTGGTTCTTGGGGACTGGATGTAGGCATGTGTGCTGAACTAGTATAAACTCTTGTGTTATATCTATTTTCAATTTCTTGCATTGCATTAGGTCCTTAATTGTGTGCACTGAAAGTAAAACAAGTATATTTTGCTAAGTTGTTTTTTACTAAGCTTCTAGGACTTATTTTTATATCTCATTTTCTTTTCATTTGGTAATCTCTTACTTTGAAAATATATTAGGCTCCTATACATAAGCACTGGCCTACTATTGTAAGTATCTTCAGGGTGCTAATCAGCATAGTAAGATATTTGTACAGTTAGCTTCAGTCCTTAGCTGAATATTCCTTGAAAATTTTATCATTTTATTAGCACTGTCACCTAACTTCAATTAGTAGCCTAACACAAAAATTAAAAAGGTGAAAAAAATGCCAATTCACCCCCTCTTGGTCGCCTGATCATACTCACACTCTTGCCCCAACACTCATCTGAGGATTTATGATGGGACACTCTGCCCTTTGGGCATTGAAGGCGAGCTCCTTGCTCATCTCTTTCAACAGTCACTTACTGGTGCAGCTTTAAGCTAGTTTTTTCAATTAGATGACTCTAAGAAACTGACTTGGGAGTCAATTTGTAACGAATTTGTAAAGCAATATTCTTATAATTAAGAAGTTGACATCAAAATAAGAGATCTTAAAACTACCAAATAACCAAAAGAAACATTCTCTGCATTCATAACTAGATGGAGGAAGAAAGCCTCCAAAATGGTAAACAAACCATCAGAAGTTGAACAATCTAGTATCATTGTCAAGAATTTGCTACCAATGTACCATAACAAGTTAATGACACAATATCTTCCTGATTTCAGAGCACTAGTTCATGTGGGAACACGCCTTGAGGATGGGGTTGACTTTGGCCTCATCAAGGATGAAACTCAGACCTCATCCTCACGATTTAAGAAAACCAATCCTCACAATTCAAAAAAACCAATAGTACTCAAAAGGAATAAGGGGTCAATGCGATTTCGGCTCGTCATGCAATCTAGACCCAAATAAGAGAGTTCACCAACTGAAGGGGATTGATCCTGAGTTTTCTCTTGAAACAATGTCTAGAAAAGGGTGCCTTCAAACCTTTGAAACCCAAACCCATTCCAAATCCATTATAAAAAAATTTCGACATGTCTGAAAGGTGCGATTACCACCAAGGTCCAAGCCATAAAACTAATGATTTCTAGATCCTTAAGAATAAGATATAAGATCTAATCAATGCTAAGGATCTCCTACTGCCAACTGAAAATATTAGCATAAATCACTTACCTGAGCATAACACGAATGCAATTTTAAATGAGTTTGAGGAAGGAGATTCATCGCACCTCATCCTAGATGTAGGGCTCTTAAATAATTACCATTAACTTTGAGAGGACCGATCTTCCTTAGAGAGGTCCTTCTCCTTAAATTTTTTACTTTCAACTGGCCAAACCTCCTTGGGAAGGCCAGTCCCTAATTACTATTGTTGTGTTATCATCAACCTAAGGCATTTAGGAGATGAAATAAATGTCATTACCAGAAGTGAGAGGATAACTCAAGCACCTGTTGCCCCTCCATCCACTAGCTAACCAGCAGCTCAAGTTAGAGGGACTCTCGAACCTGAAGAGGATCCCATACTTAAGCAGCTCAAAAAGACTTAAGCCAACATCTCCATATGGAATCTGCTTATGACTTCTTTTCCTCACCGTTAAGCTCTTTGCAAGTGTTGAGCCAATGCCAAACATCACCTGACATCTCTGCTCAAACTCTACTTACATTAATCACAAGTTCAATAAAGGGGGCATAAATCTCTTTTGTGGATGATGAGATTCCGCCTGGGGTCCACACTGCAATGCCCTTTACATCACTATAATTACGAGGGAGAAGATTATTTCTATGAGTCTGGTCGATAGTGGGTTTGCATTCAATGTATGCCCACTGAAAGTTGCAAGCTGTTTGGGGTTAAGTGCCACTGATTTTACCCCCTTCTGACTAAATTGTATGGGCTTATGATAACTTAAAAAGAGAAGTTTTAGGGGTGGTAACATTTACAGTCACCATGGGCCCGAGCACTTTCAAAATACCTTTCTAAGACATTGACGTGCCATCATGCTTAAATTTGCTTTTAGGAAGGCCTTGGATACATTAGGCTAAGGTTGTACCATCAACTCTGCACTAAAGGGTCAAGTTCCCTCTAAAAAATGACATAGTCGCCATCAAGGCAGATTCGTCTGGCAAATTTGAAGTCCTAGACATGATCCCAATTCTAGAAATATAGCTTGAGTTATCAACATATTCTTTATCCAGCTTCTCATTTATGCAGTTTATTGAGTCTACAGGGAATGAAAAAGAGACAGTCATCTTTGCCTTCGACCCCTACTGCAACCCTATGGTTAGTAACATACTGAACACATTGCCTACTTTCCTAGTATGGGCCTGGGTAAAAACCAGCAAAGGATGAAGTCATTTGATGAATACCCATCTTTAATCCCACCATTTGTCTTAGGCTACAAACCTACTGAAGAAGAAATCGAGGAGGTAAAAGCCCCAGCTAGATAGAGATCCCTTATTGCTAGTAAAGGGGGTGAAACTGACTATCCCATAAGGATACACTTTAGATCCCTCAATGGGTATTTTATCAAAGTGGGAGAAATATTTCCTTACTATTCTTTCCCTGAGCTATGGATTTACCTAGTGACTGACATTAGAATTCTTAGATTCGAGCTATTTTTCGATGTGAAGTTGACCGCTGATGTTTGCCAACCCATATACTTTCTGGGTAATGACTATGAAGATAATATGGAAGCTAGCCTCTTTGGTGAGATAACTATCCTAACAGATAAGGAGGAAAAGGTCATCCTATCTGCCTTGATCAAGCCTACTACCGGAAAACTCAAGAACTGGCATTTCGAGCAAAGCCCGCTGAAGCTATTGAATATAAGTCAGAAATCGAGTCTGAGTCTTCCTCTTTTGACTTGAAGTTTGAAATACATGTAATAGGTACTTTAGGTTTTAATTATAAACTTGATGTAACCATGGACATCTCCTCAATTTCAATTAATAAGACCACCAAATTTTCTTGTTACGAGTCTATCTCTTTATTTTCTTTTGATGATCCAATTGATGGATCTGACCTCGAACAAAAAGAAAAAGATAATAAAATAATAAATGAAATAAAAGATGTAGTTAAAGAGCCCATAAACATTAACACTCATGACATGCCTAAAAATACATACATTGCATATGCATGCTCGAACAAACAAGACACTAAATCTGCCATCAAAAGATTCAAAGACTATTTTGCATGGCAACCAAGCAACATGACCAGATTCAATCCAAGCATTATCGTCCATAAGATTCTGACATATCCAAACCACAAGCCTGTTAAAGAAAAGCTCAGGCATATGAAACCAACTTGGTCCATTCCAATCAAGGAAGAAATGGCTAAACATCTTTCACACAACTTCATCGAACCAATCAACTATCCATCTTGGTTAGCCAATATTGTCCCAATATCGAGGAAAGACAGGAAAGTTATATTTTCCACTACCCCATATAGACCTTCTAGTCGACTTAGTGGCTCGCTCAGAGATGGTTTCCTAAACTGATTTGGCCTCGGGGTATAACCAAATCTTGGTTCATCCTCCAGGCAAGGAAAAGATAGCCTCTATCATAGAATGTGGCACTTACTACTATAGAGTAATGTTGTTCGGACTGAAAAATGTTGCAGCCACCTACCAGAGGATGGCTACCACAGTATTCCATGACTTGATGCACAAAGAAGTGGAGGTCTATGTTGATGACATGGTCATTAAAGGTGCTAGTGTTGAACAGCATCTACAAGCACTAGAGAAGTTCTTCTTTAGACTTTGACAATATAATCTCAAATCGAAGCCTAACAAGTGCATATTTGAAGCCTCGTCTAGAGTGTTCCACAATTACATGGTTAGTAAGAAGGGGATTAAAGTCGATCTAGCCAAATCTAAAGCTATTCTCGACATGCCACATCTTAAAACTGAAAAAGAGATAAAAGGATTTTTGGGTCACCTCCAAAAAAATCAGTTGGTTCATTCATCAATTAGCAGACACTTGTGGAACTATATTTAACTTACTTAATAAGAACTCCTCTAAATAGTGGGATGATTAGTGTTAGTAACCCCTTGAATAGATTAATAAGTACTTCCTAAGCCCACTAGTTCTACAGCCTCCTAGGTTAGGTCAACCTCTACTGCTCTACTTGACTGTTACTGAAGAATCCATAGGGGCCATACTGGCACAAAATGCCTTGGATTTCCATAAAGAGAATTCCATATATTACTTGAGTAAGATGATTTTGGCTCATGAAATTAAGCAGAAGTACATTGAGAAGCTCTTTCCAGCTCTGATATCCTATACAAAAAGACCTATAATGGTATTCACCTTAGATGTGTATCAGATGAAGAGGCTAAAAAATCATGGAAGAAATATATGGTCAAATATATGACACCCACATGAATGGTTGGGCACTGTCTCAAAATATCATGAACCAAGGCTACTATTTGCTAACTATGAATGGCGATTGTGTACGGTTTGCTTGAAGGTGTCTAGAGTGTCTAGAATATGCAAAGCTCCAGAAGCTCCCCTCATCACCTCTCAATCCAATCTCCACACTATGGCCCTTCATGGTTTGAGGCATCAACGTCATTGGAAAAATTTCACCAAACTCACCTGCTGGCCATGAATACATCATAGTGGCCAATGACTACTTCACCAAGTGAATTGAAGTTGCACAATCGAATAAGGTAGCTCAATGCATTAAGACCAACATCATTACAAGATATGGTATCCCACATGAGATTATATCTGATAATGTCCCACATTTTCAAAATGAAGTGGTCACTCTCCTCCAAAAGGAAAAGATCAAACACTATAGGTTTTCACCGTATAGACCTCAAACCAATGACGCGGTTGAAGCTGCCAATAAAGCATTGGAGAACATGCTTCAAAAGATGATTAGCAATCACAATGGTTGGCACTTGCATATGCCAAGTGCCTTCCTTGGGTAGAGAGAGACCTACAAAATGGTTACTAGAGCCACACCATATTCTTTAGTCTATGAATGGAAGTAGTCCTTCCTATAGAGCTGGAAATTCAAACAGCAATATTTCTCTAAGAAACCTAGATTTCTAAACTCGATTGGAAACATGCCTATTATGATCAGTTAAACTCAATCGATGAGAAAAGGATGGAAGCATTCCATCACACTTAGAATTAACATATCATACTTGCCAAGCATTTCAAAAAAAAGGGTTCGGAGTCGTAATCTTCAAGAAGGCAATCTGGTTTTAAAGGAAATCAGAAAAGTAGTAAATGGCCCTCGAGGGAAATTCAGACCTCCTTAGAGTGGACCATATATCATCAAAAAGATCATGTAAAGTAGAGGAATCATCTTGATGGATGTCAACGGTAATGAGTTCAACCACCCAACTAATCTCGATCAGCTCAAGAAGTACTTCATTTAGTGTTCTTGTTGCATGAGCATGCATTCAAGAATCATCATTTCTGTAACAAGAACTTCTTGGACCTGATACTCCAAAATCATAAGTTGTATTCTGAATTCAAAATTTTGAAATTCCATATAAGGAGATACGTAGGCAACCCTCATTAGGTATGATCAAAATCATTCAATAAAATCAATTGTTTCATTCATATTTAGGCTCTTTAACATTGCATGCAAGAGTTAAGAAGAACAAATAAACAAAAGTAAAAAAAAAAAGAATGAAACCCAGTAAGCTGAAAATACAAAAGGGCGGCTTAGGTAAAATTATAGGTACAGTCTGCGAGACTAAAAATTGAAAAATAAAGTCTAGGCAACAATAAAGGTAGCTACCTAAGTTGAAAATCCAAAAAGGGCGGCTTAGACAAAATTAAGAGCTTAATAAAACACAAAACATCTATTGAGGTCTTAATCATCTTTTGGAACATCTAAAAAAAGATATTTGAGACAAAAAACCAAAAAGAATCAAACAGACAAAATAGAAAGTCCTATTCTAAAAAAACCTAACTTTAAACTCAAACTCAACCCTCAATCTCAGTCAAAAGAACAAATTGCTTTGCCTTCTCCTTTTGCCAACAGGTCTCAATCCACCATTCAAGGTACTTACGAGGCTTGCCATAGTCATCACCTGGGATCACCGTTGCCCTCATAAAGTTTCGGATCCACCCTAATTTGAAAATCCAAAAAGGGTAGCATAGGCAAAAATAAGAGCTTAATAAAATAAAAACATTTATTGAGGTCTTATTCATCTTTTGGAATATCTAAAACAAGATATTTGAGACAGAAAACCAAAAAGAAACAAACAAAAAAAATAGAAAGTCTTATTCTAAAAAAACCTAAGTCTAAACTCAAACTCAACCCTTAATCTCGATCAAAAGAATAAATCACTTCACCTTCTCCTTTTGCCACTAGGTCTTAATCCAACATTCAAGGTCCTCGTAAGGCTTGCCATAGTCATCACCTGGGATCATCGTTACCCTACTAAAGTCTCAGATCCAATGAGAGAGAACAGCTCTAGCCACCTGATCATTCACTAAGGTTACTTTAAATAGCAGACCATCTGGGGGAACATCCTAATCATGTCCCATCTAATGAAGAACTCTAGTAGTCTGATACCAAGATACATCCTTGAAACCAAGTAAATACATATGCTTGTACACTTGACTCTTTGGCATGAACTATTTAATGGTGTATTAGTTATACTTCCAAAGCAAATATGAAGGGCTGAGTTCCATCAATTATCTAATCCAATCCCTCTCAGAATCAAAACGGATAGCATTCCTTCAAGAGTGATTCTAAGATGGAGAATAGTTTGGCCTGTTAGGTCTAAGAACAATCCAAAGATGGTCTCTTAGCCAGATCTGAAAAGTAAATAGACAAGTTAACACAGCCTCAAAACATGCTAAAACAGACAAGCATTAAAAGGTTTAAAATACCTGGGGGGAAATCACACTAATAGTCAAGGTTCCTTCAAGCTATAATGGCGGCCAAGGCTCAGTAATGTCTCAGCCAAAATCATAGCCACACTTGACTTACCTTCACCCCTCTAGGGTATCATCAGCCACTCTTGCATCTCCCTATCAAACTGGGCCCATAAAAATATATTCCATCATCAATCCAAAAGTATAATCCTTTAGTCTCTAGGCCATCCAAATGAAGTCATCCTTTGATTCCACCCAAAACATCTCAGCCAAAGAAGGCAAATCGATCGAATCATCCTTCACCATACTTGAAGCAATCTCTGTGCTCACACCCAATAGCCTCTTAAATGAGTTAAAACAGCCAGTCTGTTCTATTGGAATAGTTAGGTCAGCCTCGGGGTCCGTACCGAGTAAAAAGGAAAACTCCTCAAAAGTTGGACACATCTCATCCATACTAGCCTCGAATTGGAAAATGTAATCAACAGGGTCCCAAAACTGGATACAAGCATTCAAAAATTCCCAGTTTATCCTTACATCCCTAAGTGTTGGTAAAGATTCCATACCGAATTTCTTCAGGTTGATTCTACTCACCTTGTATATTTCTAGCACCAGCCATACATCATATGATTGAAAAAGGGTTCCATGTTGAGGGTAAAATGAAAAAAAAAAAGGAATTTTTTGGAGAATAAATATGTTTTTCTGTGATTTTCTGTGTCAAAAATTGATTTTCGTTCGTATATTGGCATGAAAATCAAGGAGAAAAAATAGCATTCAGAAGGCTGAGCATGCACAGACACATGCGCCAAAGCCAAACGCACATGTTTAGGCCCAAACACCTGCATTTAGAGGCAAACACATGCTTTTATGGCTACACGTGTATGTTTGGCTACCTTGCGCACGTGTGCTCACACGCCGACCTGGCTCATCGCGACGATTCATTCTAACCCAATCCGATTCTATTTTTCGCTCAATTTTCGACCAAAATATATTTCAAAATTGAATTTTCTAAACAAAATCATTTCTCATAAGCAAAAAATCAAGCTATAAAATTTGAAAATTTTCTGAATTTTCATAAAATTAATACAATAAAAGATTAAAGTTTTTACAAAAGCCCACAGTAGGGGCCCTACAATAATCAAAGTACATCATCATGCATCATCCTCTTCCTCTTCTTCCTTGCCCTCCTCCTCCTCAGCCTCAATCGGTGAACCATGTGTTCTGATGACCCTCGGCTCTCTCTGGCTCCTTAGGACACTCAGCTCAGCAAGAGTGGTACTCAAAGAATATAACATCCTCTGATGAGTATCAATGCCTTGGGCATGAATCATACTAGAACCTATAAAAAAATAGAAAGAAAATCAGAAGTTGTAGACGGGGGAAACAAAATAACCAAAGGGTTAGAAGCTCACAAAGTTAGGAATATGAGAAAAGTCTACTCGATGCATGCTTTGCAAATAGCCATAACCCACATGGTGAATCTAACTCACACTTGCCACATCAATGTAGAAGACCTGATGAGGAATATAAGGAGAGTGCAGCCCACAACTGGTTAGAGCTGGTCGGAATGTTGGATGTCGAAGCACCCATACCCAAAGAGGTAGAATAATAATGGGATGCAGCCTGAGGGGTAGGGCGACTACCATCACCATGAAGTCTTCATCTCGGAGTAATAGTAACTTAGCCTTAGCCAACATGAAGCGGAGGTCTCCTGACCATGAAGCGGGCCGCTATGAAGTTTGGGTATGAAGCTTCTACAATCTGATTATCCTCCCTAGCTTTCGCTAGCCTCCAGTAAACCTAGAAAGATGCAAACACCTTCTCTCTCATCTACATAGGAGGGTCCTCTAGTACAATCCTCTCCTCAGTGGATTAAGCCATCACATGCTCTCCCAGAAAGAACACCATCAAACTGTATGACCCTAGAAGAACCTACCTCTGGTAAAAGTGACACCAATAGCGAAGGGGTCCACACCTTTAGATAGAGTATGGATAAAAGGCCTCCAAATTCCTGAAAATGGCAAAGAAATAGTCAAAAACTTATAAAAGGAAAGATGAGTAAAGTTATTCTGAACATATCTCAATCATTGTGGCCAAAATGCACCTGTAGTTGTGGAAGGTGAAGGTGACCTGCTCTAGCAACCATGACTCCTTACAGCACATCCTACCCATCAGGAGCAGAATCTGGTCTCTAACCACAATCTTGGGAGCTATTTCACAAATATGGGTGAAGGCCCAAACCTACAATAAAGGAAATAAGTTAATGGATCAACAAAAGACAAACATCAGAAGAAAAAGGAAAATATCAACCTCCCATGCTATAGCCATCGCGGGAATGCCTGATCGCCTAGCACGGGACAAGATTCCCATCCCTTGATACGCCGCAGCTAGTATGGCTCCTTCCTAGTCATACTGACTGAGAATGTCCAAATCCTCAAATGAGCCCAAGATCCCCAAGTCGACCCATCCGAACAAATTTTACAGAAAAGATGGTAGACATAATGATCAATATATATACTTTATCACACTAATAAACAGAGTACTGATGTAAGTCCATCAAAGATAGGAGATTGAGTAAACTAGTTCTAGAGACTAATCCAGAAGAATTACTATACAGTTGCTTCTGAAGCAAATTGGTCACATCATGCTCTGGTCATAGCAGCATGTCAAAAACAACAAGCATGGTCCTAAAGCGCATGCCCGTCAGACATGTCCACTCATACGGGGTCATAATCATCTCCCCTACAAGCAAATGAAATGTCTTGGTGGTCCACCACCACTCTTAGCCAAGGCAAATATCAAACTCTTATCTGGAGACTGCTCGTTGTTTGAACTCAACCAGCCTGACAGGTGAGCTAGAGTAATGCAGGTTGTGGAGGAAACCTAACACCCTAGTAAGTCTTGACCTAGCACCCCTCTGGTTGTAGGTTACGAATACAATCTCATTATTTTCAATTCTTATTTATGCTAACTCCATTTTTTTAGCTTAAAATAAAATACAAGTGGAAAATAAAATAGATGTACCTAAAAAAATGAACAAAAAATTTGAATGGCACAGATAAAAAAGAGAGAGAGAAAATAAATACCATAGGGAAGCCCTGCCAGCTAGCATGCTCCTGACATTTCTCTTGAAGTAAAGAATTTGTAGGCATATTTGGTTTCACATAAGCCATTAGTAAATGATCTGAAGTATCCCATTCAGGCAAGGGCACAACAGTTACACAATCTGGCTGACCGACACACGAGTCAGGTAACTCACCAAACAGTTCCTAGATTACATGGTTAGTAAGAAGGGGATTAAAGTCTATCTAGCCAAATCCAAATATATTCTTGACATGCCACCTCCTAAAACTAAAAAGGAGATAAATGGATTTTTAGGTCACCTCCAATACATCAGTCGGTTCATTCATCAATTAGCAGACACTTGTGGACCTATATTCAACTTACTTAAGAAGAACTCCTCTAAATAGTGGAACAAGGAGTGTCAAAAAGCCTTTGAATAGATTAAGAAGTACTTCCTAAGCCCACTAGCTCTAGAGCCTCCTAAGCCAAGTCAACCTCTACTACTCTACTTGATTGTTACTGAAGAAGCTAGAGGGGCCATGTTGGTACAAAACTCCCTAGATTCCCATAAAGATAATTTCATCTATTACTTGTGTAAGAGGAAGTTGGCTTATGAAATTAAGTATAAGTACATTGAGAAACTCTACCTAGCTTTGGTATGCATTTGCCATAAATTGAGGCTCTATCTGGGGGCGTATGTCATACATGTTCTCACTGATCAGAGTCTACTCATGTACCTCATAAAAATCACATCTTAGATAGAAAAATGGATAGGAGGATGGAAATCCTGGAAGCCTACGACCTCAAGTACATTCAGAGAAAAGCCATTAAAGGTAGTGTCATCGCTTATCAACTAGTTGCTGTCCTAACCCATGAGCATTAACAAGAACCTAAGTTTTCCAATAAAGACATTATATTTTTACAAAATGAAGTTGTATTTCGATGGAGCCTCCAACCACAAAGGTTATGGTGTCGGGATGGTGTTCCTTACACCTACTGGTGAAAGTTTACCTCTCATAATCAAATTGGATATTGATGTAACCAATAATGAAGCCGGGTATGAAGCATGTGTATTTCGGTTAGAGTCAGCTCTCTAGATTGGCATAAAAGACTTAGAAGTCTATGGCGACTCAAATCTCATTGTCTCCCAAGCCTTGGGAAAATAGAAAATCAAGGAGGAGCGATTAGTTCCTTACCATAAGCACCCTAAAGATTTGGCTAATAGCTTTAATGTTTTATCCTTCCATTATCTGCCAAGAACTCAAAACAGCTTCGCCGATGCACTGGAGACCTTAGCATCCATGATAGAAATACGCGATGGGTTCATTATCTGTCCTATTCCAATAAGCATCAAATGCTAGCCAGGTTTCCAAGTTCACTGCATAAACATACATGAAGTCGAAGAAAAACCTTGATACTGGACATTGACATCTATCTCATAAGAGGAGATTATCCTGAAGGTGCCTCCAAATCAGAAAGGAGAACCATAAGGCAACTAGTCAGCGGGTACATCCCCAGAGGTGACATCCTATAAAAAAAGACCTAGAATAGCATTCACCTTAAATGTGTATCAGGCAAAGAGGGTAACAAAATCATGGAAAAAATCCATGGTCGAACAGATGGCATCCATATGAATGGTTAGGAACTGTCTCAAAAAAATCATGAACCAATGCTACTATCGACTAACTATGAATGGCAGCTATGCCTAAAATGTCTAGAATATGTAAAGCTTCAAAAGCTCCCCTCCCTACCTCTCAATCCAATCACCACACAATGGCCCTTCACGGTTTGGGGTATCGACGTCATTGGAAAATTTCACAAAACTCATCTATTGGCCATGAATACATCTTAGCGGCCATTGACTACTTCACCAAGTGGGTTGAAGCTGCACCATACTGAACCCTGGACTCGAATAAGGTAGCTCAATGTATTAAGACCAACATCATTGCAAGATATGGTATCCCACATGAGATTATATCTGATAATGGCTCACATTTTCAAAAAGAAGTGGTCACTCTCCTCTAAAAGGAAAAGATCAAACACAATAGGTTTTCACTATACAAACCTCAAACCAATGAAGCAGTTGAAGCTGCCAAAAAAGCATTGAAGACCATGCTTCAAAAGATGATTAGTAATCACAAAGGTTGGCACTTACATCTGCCAAGTGTCGTCCTTAGTTATAAAATGACCTATAAATGGTTACTAGAGCCACACCATATTCATTAGTCTATGAATGGAAGTAGTCCTTCCCATTGAGTTAGAAATTCAAACAGCGATATTTCTCCAAGAAACTCAGATTTCTAAACTCGATTGGCAACATGCCTATTATGATCAGTTAAACTTAATCGATGATAAAAGGATTGAAGCATTCCATCACACTCAGAATTGTCATATCAGACTTACCAAGCATTTCAAAAAAGGGTTCAAAGTCGTAATCTTCAAGAAGGTGATATGGTCCTACAGGAAATCAGACAAGTAGTAAATGATTCTCGAGGGAAATTCAGACCTCCTTAGAGTGGACCATACATCATCAAAAAAATCATGCCAAGTGGAGGCATCATCCTGATGGATGTCGACGAAAATGAGTTCAACCACCCAACCAATCTCGATCAACTCATGAAGTACTTCATTTAGTGTTCTTGTTGCATGAGCATATATTCAAGAGTCATCATTTTTGTAACAAGAACTACTTAGACCTAATTCTCCAAAATCATAAGTTGTATTCTAAATTTAAAATTTCAAAATTCCATATAAGGAGATACGTAGGCAACCCTCATTGGGTACGATCCAAATCATTCAATAAAATTAATTATTTCATTCACATTTTGGCTCTTT